>PVJS01034643.1:0-21452 GCA_004027185.1 Glis glis
CCCAGATCCTCTGGTCTCCGCCTCCCAAAGTACTGGGATTACAAGCGTGCGCCACCACGCCCGGCTCTTGATTCTGTTATTAAATGCAGTATTTGAATTTCAGTCTTCAATTTGTTTTACCCATGAGTAACACTCAATACAGTTGTTTAATACTTCCATCCTGAAGCACTTCTTTCACCTTACTTATTGGGAAACTTATTTTTATTTAAATTTTACCTCACAGGTCTTTATTTGTAAGAACATTTAAATAGATATCTTAAACTTAAATTCAAACCAGAATAAAACTTCTGCTTTTCACTAATAAAATTGCCTCAGCTACAATCTTTCCCATCTAAACTCTGGTAACTTCATTCTTCCAAAAACTGAGGTAAATTTTAATGATTTTCTTGACTCCTCTCTTTCTCTCACATGCTACGTTTAATCTGTCTTTAAATTCTACTAGATCCAGTTACTATTTCTAGAATCTTACTATAGTATCAACACTGTCTTCCTGAAATAAGACATCATAATCTCTTGCCTCCAGCACACAGTTCCTGATTTTTATACTTTCTTGGGGGCATGCTTTGTGCACTTTATTTTCAGTGTAGTAGCTAGCAGTTATCATTCATAGACTTTCTAATTTTTACATGAACAGCTAACATCTTCATAATAATCTATAAGATCCTCCATCTCTTCCCTGCCCGCATCTTTTTTTTTTTCTTTTTGTGATACTGGGAATTGGACCCAGGGATATTCTACCTCTGAGCTACAACCTCAGCCCTATTATTGTTTTGTTTTGAAACTGGGTCTCACTAAGTTGCTGTGTCTGGCTGTGAACCTGCGATCCTCCTTTCTTAGCCTCCTAAGTACTGGGATTCAAGCATGTTGCCACCACGCCCAGTGCCACATTGTTTTTATATGCTTTGATTGGTACATTGTAATTATACATCACAGTGAGGTTCAAAGTCATCAAAACAAACATGCACACAGGTTCCACCCTGCTACCCATCCTTAACTGTAAATAATAGTGATACTGGTAGTGATACTTTCATACATGGACATAGCATAATTTGAACTGTCTCTCACATCTTTTATTGATCTTCTAGTGACTCACTCAGCCTGGGCCTCACAGGCCTCCTGGTAAGACCAGACATATGACTTAGGGATATTTCAATTGTTTTTCCTCCAAGCGAGAGAACTCTTCCTCCTACTTATACACATGATTCACTTCTGGTAACTTTCAATCTTTGTTCAAATATCATTGTCTCTATAAGACCTTCTCTGGTCACCCTTTTAATTTGCAAAGACACCCTTAACTTCCAGATCTATCTAGCCCCTCCTTTTTTCACTTTCATCCTTAGCACTTAATATCTTTTGAAATACTAAGTAGTTTTCTTAATAATTTTATCATAATCTCGCAATTTAGGAGTATGAGATCATGACAAGTATCTTTTTTTCTTTTCCTTTCTCCCTTCCTTCCTTCCTTCCTTTGTTCCTTCCTTTTTCCTTTTTCCTTGCTTTCTTTTTTCCTTCTATCCATTTGTTCTTTCCTTCTTGTCATCCTTTATTCTTCCTATTTATTCCTTTTTTATTTATTATTTATTCCTTATTCTTATTTATTCCTTTTACTTAAAATTATATATGTGACTCTCATATTTTGTCTGGTGCTTGATCCCAACAATACCTGGCAAGAATGGACCACCTGGAGAGTCAGTGGTGCGATCCATCAAGCTCAAGTCTGTTAGCAACAATGATGGCTGAGTTCTTACATCAAGACCAAGATGATCAGCTTGTACTTTATGATATTTTTAAGACAGCAACTCCTTGTACTCACTCCATACTTTACTCTGATGCCCTAGAAAGCATCTCTTTGCTAGTCTTATTGTCCCTACCCATGCAAATTAAGTTTAAGGAAACAATATGTAATTGAAATAGATCTCTAAAAATATTATGTGCCTTGATATTTCATCAAAAACAAAACTGTTTTTTCATCTGATTAAGTGATATTCAAAATTGCTAACATATGTACACAAAGATAGAGACTTTATCCCTGGAATCTAAATAAATTCATTATGGTCTGGATATGTTGCAGTATATGTTGACTATTTAAAATACAACCTCTCTTTTAGCAGAATCCAGTGAATATTACCATTACATTTGGAAAAATTCATTAAGGATTTTTGCCAGGCCATCTTTAGTTTGATAGATAGGATCATAAATAATCTGAGACAAGAATTACCTAATTGGTTTACAAAAAGTAACTAAGGAAACATTAAAAGGTGATATTTTCTATGACTTAAATAATGTCTGTGTGAAGTAATTATATATGTCACATATTATTTTAAGTGAAATACAGTTATCTTTGTATAATCTGAGAAAAATTAGATTTCTTTATGTCCCATCTTTAAAATATTAGAGTATTTGCTATTTTTCATAAAAAATAAATGAGTCTGCATGTGCAGAAGTGTTGTTCTAACATTGTAACAATAGAGGCCAGTAAAGCACTAGGCTTTGTAATTTCATAAGAGGGAGTCATTTCTATAGTGGGAAGAAAAAAACCAAGCATCGCAAACATATATTCCTCATTCAACTCTAGTTATATATCAAAACATTTTATTTTCATAAAGAAAAGAAAATAAAAGAGGTGTTTTAGAAATAGAAGTGTTTGGCATGAAAACTGGAAATTGTATATGAACTCTGAGCATATGGTTAAGATTTAAACTTTCTGTTTTCAGTGAGAGTTTTTACTGTTTCATAATAGAGACTTTGGGGAAATACATATTGTTTAATTTATCTCCCAATTTTTACTACAACCTTCAAATGCTAATAATAAAGAACCTAGTCACCTCCCAGGAATCTCTTTTACAGTCATACAAGGAAATATGTTCAGTTCACTTACTATACATTTTTTATGAGTCGGAGTGTAATCAATTAAAAGGAGAAGCATGCTCTCAGTTCATGAACACTTCTTTTTACTAGTCCATAGGGATGCTTCCTAAAGAACAATTTTGGTAGAATTTAGATGGCGTTTTAGAAAGATGAAGAACAAATATATAAAAATAAATAAAAGTTAACCTGTTATAGAGTTCTTCCCAGTATAATTCATAACAAGCACAATATAGTCTTATTTACTTTTGCCAAAATAAATATTGGCAAAAATATTGAAGCCTGGTTAATTAAATTAGGTTTTAAAAATGCGAGTCTATTTTTATCTCAAAAATTGTAGATGGGTCAATAAAATGGTCTTCAAAGCATAAGGGATGATAAAATGGTTTTAGGTAAAAAATATAGGAGAAAAATCTGCTCAACACATGGCAAATCTTACAACATAGGTAACACAAAAATTGGCTTTTAAGAGAAATTTGAAGTTTTTATATATCTTCTGATTCCAATAGCTATACACTCTGGAACTATAAACACTAGAGAATTGAAGTTCTCTATCTTTCTGCCAAATCTAATAACATATTAAATTTCTTACATCTTATTTTATTCAGATTATTTCATGTTAGAATAGGAATGAAGGAACAATCTTAATAAGCTGCATGGCAACTTTTAACATTTCAAATAACATGTTGAGATGTTGATATATTTTTAGTTATTTATATAGAATATGAAGACCACCATCCATTGAAGTTCTTTGATCTTTATTCAAAGTAGGCAGGGAACACTATTTAGAGTATAAGTCCACATTTATGTTAGAAAAAAAAGAAAGCAAAATTCGGTTGATTTTGGAATGAATTGACTTTAAGCAATTAACTGAATAGTAAATGACATAAAATATTTTAGTTGATATCTATCTGGGACAGTATAGTGAAACAGTAGTCACTATGACTGCCTTTATCACATACCATGAAAACATTATTATTATGTGTATTCTTCACTGTGGACGCAATTTAATGCCATCTACCTGCAGCCCATTTGCTGTTGATCTTCATTACTCTTCATGCAACTAGAAAAATATTTAGACAGAGAGAAGACATTTAAGTAATCATGCTACTGAGTTCATGTTAGTGATTTCAGGTGTTATACGCTCCTTCTGGCCCTTGATGGTGACACTGGATGAAGCCTTGGTTGTGCCAGACTGCATCCAAGACAGCCATGATGCGGGGTTGGCTATCATGCGGGTCAGTGATGAACATACAGTAACCACTTACAGCTGAAGTGCAATCACAAGGGAAAATATTCACATGTTTCATAACAGAAAATTTGATTTAAATACGTCCTCTTTAGGGTTAGAATAAAATTTATTCAAGATCTCTAAAATAAACTCTGAGGGCTGATTCAAAAGGCTATTCATTTACTTGTGACTTGAACGAGACTTTGAATAGTGGATTATGAGCTGGGTGTGGTAGCACATGCCTGTAATCCCACTACTTGGGAGGCAGAGACAGGAGGACTGCAGGGAGAGAGAGAGAGAGAGAGAGAGAGAGAGAGAGAGAGAGAGAAAGAGAGAGAGAGAGATAGAGAGAGAGCACCGAGGCTGGCCGCTAACCCGGATCCTCCGGTCTCCACCTCCCAAAGTACTGGGATTACAAGCATGCGCCACCACGCCCGGCTTATGATCTAGGATTTTATGCAATAAATTTTATTTTCATTGACTTTTTTATTATTTTGGTTTCTTTACCCTGAATGTAAGATTTTACACACACACACACACACACACACACACACACGCACGCATATATATTTTAAAGGTAAATAAATGACCAGAGGCATATTTATAACATAGAAAATAGAAGTAAAATGTTAATTAAGAAGCTTGAATAAAGTTGACCTATATATTCCAGTTAGGCCAATTTTACTATTTCTTCATCCATCTGGAACAAGGACATTTGAACTGGGAATGAGCATATTCACCTGAGAATGCCAGTAAGGTGAATAGTTCAACAGAACTGTAATACAACATTTTGATGTATTTAGGACCAAGATCAATAAAGAACTTTTTAAGTGTTTCGCTAGGGGCACTAATGGGGTTATCATTGAGCAGTTTCTCTTGGCAACTCCCCAAGTGCTAATAACTTCATAATGTAGACAAAATTCCGAATAGAATAATAATTTCAGCAAGCAGCTTATAATAGAAACTAACTTTTATATGAACGTGTTGGGGTCATTTGTGAAAGTGTTCCAAAAAAGTCAAGCGGTTGTTTGTATTAGTGTTATTAGAATTCCAGGAGCTTTCAAAAAGAAAGCAGTATGTCACTTTATTTAAAACAGCTTCCCCCATATATCCACTCAGCCAACTCCTCACCTCTTGTAAAGCTTTGCTTAGCTCTCACCTTTGCACTGTCGCCTACCCAACAATCCTATTTACTACTATGCTCCTGCCCCTCCTGGCCCCATAGTCCCCCGACTTTCCAAGTCACATTTCCTTGCTGTATATATTTTTCTTTTTCTTCTTTTATATCACTGTAAGACTTGAATTTCTAAAAAAGTATAACTCCTATGAAATATAGAACTTTTCAGCAATATATTATGGTAGTTACATCTATTAACAGGGTCCCTGTTTTGCCAGTCTGGAACTTAGAGTTTTCTATGAAGTTCCTCGCCTTTTCTAGGTTCACTGGATTTAAAGTTCCAACATAGTGTTCCAACCTGATTGCCAACTTCCTTTCCCTTTGTATGATTGTTATAAATCTGAGCATCCAGTTATGTTTCTGAAATTTGCATTGACAGATTTCAGTTGTAAAATATGTTATCACTACAGCAATTTTAGATATAAAAGTATTAGTAAAGAGAAACATCCCCTGTTCTCTGATGACCCAAAGTCATCCATTGTTACTATCTCTTTGGATCTCCTTCTACTAGTTTTCTATTTCTTTCCTTCTTTCCTTCCTTCCTTCCTTCCTTCCTTCCTTCCTTCCTTCCTTCTTCTTTCCTTTCTTTTCTTTCTTTCTTTTTGTGGCACTGGGGATTGAACCCAGAGGCATTCTACCTCTGAGCTACACCCCCAGCCCTATTTTATTTTTATTTTGAAACAGGGTCTCGTTAGGTTGATGAGAGTCTCAGGACTTGCTGAGATTGTCTTTGAACCTGCGATCCTCCTGTCTCAGCCTCCCAAGTACTGGGATTACAAGTGTGTGCCACCATGCCCGGCAAAGTTCTTCTATTTCAGCTATCATTTTATACCTGATTTTAGCTTCATTTTTATATTTTTACTAGTGCATTGTAATTACACATCACAGTGAGGTTCAGTAACTTCATTTTAATGAATAAATATTACTACATAAGCTGTATGGGCCATAGTTAACTCTCTCATTTCTTTATTTTGATTTTGCAGTTTGTCTGGAAATTCTATTTCTGTAAGAGTGTTTAGTTCTAGTCTTAGGATCATCAACATGTTTGTAGAAATTCCTATAAACTATAGGTCTCAATGATCAGGCATTTGAAAACCAAGGTAAAAAAAAATAAAATTTTCTATTTAATGGAATGCTATGCCTTAACATCTTACCAGAGTCTATGGAAGTTTCATTTATCATACCTGTTTCTGCAGATTTGTAGTTGAAAATTTTATGAACTTTTGACAAGAATTAAGGTAGGGTATGTTTTTTCCTGTTTTCATTACATTTTAACAATAATAAATTCATTTTAGATAATTTTAAATGTGCTTTTTATTATTATAATTACTTTCTCTTTCTCAGTATTAAACAGTATTTTTCTGTGCTTGTTGAAATATATTTCATAATCATCACTACCTTCACTGATCTTTCAAAATCTTTTTCATTTATCCACTAATTTACATCAAATATTTCACTAAATTCTTTCATAACTATATATAGTTCATGGTTTATTATTTAATTGTTACATCTCATATCATCATTTAAATATAGTTACCTATAATCTCCATGCTAGGTAGCATACAACTATTAATATATTAGGAATAAATAATTCAGAGGAACCAACATTAAAACCTAGCATTTTTAAACCAAGCAAACCTTCCTAAATTCCCTTTTAGTTTCAAATTAGAATCAGTTTTTAATGTGATGTATAAATTTACAAAAATTGTGCATTCCCTGAGAGAACTGATAATAAGATCCATTCAGGTAAAACTGCCAAACAGATCCTTTTGTAGAAGTGCTTAACATGGCTCAGTTAAGAAGGACCCATTCCATTTGTGCATGACCTGTTTATACAATAGTGTCATATTAACAAAGCAATTACACTGGCCTGGGTGATTCATGGGACAAATTAAAGCATTGAATAAAGTGTTATTGTAGTCATTACCCTTCATTGTAAGTGAGCATTTTCATAGCATTATATAAGTATTATGCAACATAATGTTAATAGGGAAATAGGATTAACTAAATTGCTGAGTTGTTACTATTTATGTATACAGGTTGTCTTTTTGGTGTTTTGAGTGGCAAAATGAGTATAATGTTTTATTGAAACCTTTGCTACAGGGTATGATTTCTCATACTGTTTTTAGGATTTCTGCCCAATCCCACAGGCCACTAATTTAGAATGATTGCATTTTCTGGCATGTTCTAATTCTTATCTGCCCAGTTCTTTTATACATGCATTGTATAAAAGAGGCAAAGCCTTGATCAAATTTGTGCTATCAGAATAAATTTGAACAGAAAATATATGCCTAATGTATTGCTGACATTCTTTTTACTTTCTTTTTAATGTACATGTACTGACCACAACCATTGTGATATTCCTTGGCTACTCCTTGAGTGACTTACACCGAGGTCACTTGGTGGCAATGATTAATTTGACAGGAGTGGAGAGAAATAAAATTTATTATTTTGAAGTTATTATGTATTTCTCATTTTCTGAAGCCTTGTTTAAGTACTTGTTATCAATGACAATTGTTAAGGAGTCATAATAAGATGTATTACATTTTTAATAAACATCAATATGATCTCAGAAAAAAACCTATGCATTCCGTTAGTGATTTAGGTAAGGCATTGCATAAAAGATGCTAATTGGTAAAGAGAATTATCTTACTACATAGAACAGCTATCCTCCTTTTCTCTCTCTGCTACATTTTATCATTGAAGTTATTTATGATTTTATTTTTCAGCTTCCTACAATTAATAACATCACTTCTAATAGATATGAATCTGGATGGTCACTTGGAACCATGTTCTACAACAGAAAAGCAAGAAAAATGCCCCAGCTCCTTGTTTCTTTTCAGGACTGAATTGGAAGAATGAGGATACACAGATTGAACACTTGCTTTTTGACTATTGAAAACTACTTGTATGGCCATAAAAACATATTTAATCAAAGAATCTCACTATTATGTATAATTATAATGCACCAATAAAATTCTTTTTTTTTTTTTTGCGGTACTGGGGATTGAACGCAAGGGCGTTCTACCTCCGCACTACGCCCCCGGCCCTATTTTTTATGCTTTATTTTGAAACCGGATCTCACGAAGTTGCAGAGGGCCTCACTAAGGAGAGAGAGAGACAGACAGGGAGAGAGAGAGAGCTAGAGCTGAGGCTGGCCGCGAACCTGGATCCTCCGGTTTCTGCCTCCCAAAGTACTGGGATTACAAGCGTGCGCCACCACGCCCGGCAATAAAATTCTTAAAATAGAATTTTTTGCAAAAGTTTGGGTTACTAGATAAATGCTTTTATGCAAACACATAGTTCTAATTTCAAATACTGAAGTTAAATATCTATACAACTATAATTTAATTATATTTAGCTTATGTCTATATTATCTAATAAAAATAAATTCTGGTGATTTAAATTTTGTGGGGTTTTGTCATTATTGTTGTCATTGTTGCTGGTTTGGTCTATTTGTTATTCTCTTAGAAACAATCTGTCACTTTTACAAGAGACGGGCCAACTGGCTATGAACTATTAATGGCAGTTTTCAAATCCTATTAGAGAAAAGTAGTATTCACTTTTCTTCTAGCCGACAAAACATTAAAATTTTATTTTTAAATAAATATGTAATGATTTCATTTTGAATACTCATGTTTAACATCATACTGGAAATCTTAGCCAGAGCAATCAGGCAAGAAAGAAATAAAAGACATCCAAATAGGAGGGTAGGAAGTCAAACTATCCCTGTTTACAAATGGCATAATTATATAAATAGAAAAACCTAAAGATTCTGCAGAAGATTATTAAGACTAAAAAACAAATTCAGTAAAGTTGTAGAATAAAAAATCAACAGAAATAAATCAGAAATATTTTTCTATACCATTATCAAACTTGATGAGAATCAAAGATGGCAATCCCATTCATAATAAACAATAAGATTATCTGGGAATAAGTTTAACAAATGAAATGAATTATGTCTACAATGAAAATTACGAAATAATGATGCAAGAAATTGAAGACAAAAAGGGACAGATTTTCCATGTTCATGGATTTTAAGAATTGTTAAAATATACAGATCAACCTAAGCAATGTACAGATTCAATGTGATCTCCACAAAAATATCAATGACATTCTCACAGAAATTGGAAAAAAGATTCTCTAATGCATTTAGAACCACAAAAGACCCCAAATATCTAAAGCAAACTTGAGCAAAAGGAACAAAGCTTGAAGCAACACAATGCTCAATTTCAAGAGCTGCTACAGTAACCAAGACAGCATGGTCTTGGCATAAAGATCAACACGTAGAGCAACTGAATATAACACAGAACCAAAAAATAAATCTATACATCTACATACAATTAATTTTTGACAAAGTCACCAAATATGTACATCCAAGAAAAGACAGTGTCTTCAGTAAATGGTCCCAAGAATATCCATATGCAGAAGAATGAAACTAGACCACTATATCTCCCTAGGACAAAACTCAACTCAAAATGGATCAAAAATTTAAATGTGTGATCTGAGGCCGGGGGTGGTGGTGCACGCTTGTAATCCCAGTACTTGGGAGACGGAGACCAGAGGATCTGGTTCGCGGCCAGCCTCAGCTACTTAGTGAGGCCCTCCACAACTTCGTGAGACCTGGTTTCAAAATAAAGTATAAAAAAAAATAGGGGCTGGTGGTGTAGTTCGGAGGCAAAATGCCCCTGGGTTCAATCCCCGGTACCGCAAAAAAAAAAAAAAAAAAAAAAGTGTGATCTGAATCCACAAAGCTACTAGAAGAAACATAAGAGAAATACTTAAAGATACCAAGATAGGCAAAGTTTGGGAAGGGTTAAGACCCCAAAGCATAGGCAACAAAAGCTAAAATAAGCCAACTTTAAAATTTACTGCACAACAAAGGCAACAACAAAGTGAAGAGACAACCTACAAAGTAGGAGAACATATGGTAGTACCCTCTATTCATCTGACATGAGTTTTCATATCTAGAATATGTGATGAACTTAAATGTAACAACAAAAAAAATCCAAGCCACTTGGTTGCAAAGAGGTAAAAGAACTGTATAGACATTTCTCTGAAGATATATAAATGGCCAGTGAGTCTATAAAATTGTTCAATATCACTGGTCATCAAGGCATATCAGCACTACAATGAGATATAATATCATCCCAGTCAGAATAACTATTAAAATCAAGAAGTAACAAATGGTGATGAGGATGTGGAGAAAAGGAAACTCTTATGTACTGTTGGTGGAAATGTAAATTAGTATGGCCATTTTAGAGAACAGTATATATGTTCATCAAAATACTAAAAATAGATATATAATCAAGCTATCCCACTTCTAGGTATATATTCAAAGAAAATGAAATTAGCATATGAAAGAGGTACCTGCATTCTGTGTTTATTGCAGCACTATTCATAGTAGCTAAGATATGGAACCACCTGAGATATCCACTGGCAGAAGACTGGACAAAAATTGTGGTAGATATAGACATATGTAATATTATTTAACAATAAAAAATAATAAGATAAAATAATTTCTGACAAAATGGTTGGAATTGGAGGGCATTGTGTTAAGTGAAATAGGTCAGACACAAAAAGACAAAATATCATATGTTCTCACTCAAATGTAGGAGCCAAAAAGTTGATCTCAAAGAAGAATAGACTGGAAGGCTGGGTAATGAGTACCAAAATGTCAGAAAAGAGGAATAGGTTCTAGTGTTCTACAGCACAGTTCAGTGACTACAGTTCACAACAACCAATTAAATATTTTATGAAGAACTAGAAAACAGGAGTTTGAAGGTTCCAAAGATGAAGAAAGAAGAAGATACAATGCTAAAAGTTCTGATTTGATTTTTGTACCTTGTATCCATAGATTGAATTATCACATCATTTCATCATTAAAATATATAGTTATTATGTGTCAATTATGAAGAAAAGTAAAATAAAATTACAAATTAAAGAATAATGATGATTACATTTAGAAAAAATTCTGGATTTACTTTTGTTTTGAAGTTGTTGGCTAGTTTGTTTTTCTGTATTGGAGATTGAACCCCAGGGCCTCACACATGCTATAAGTGGTCTACAACTGAGTTACATCCCTACCCCTTTTTATTTTATTTTGAGATAGGATCTAAGTAGCCCAGTCTGGTCTAGAGTTTGCAATCCTCCTGCCTCAGCCTTCTGAGTAGCTAGGATTACAGGTATTCTCTACCATGCTTGGTTGAAGTAATTTTTTTAATGGAATATAATACACATACAATTAAGGGTATAGGTCTCTCTATATATATACATACATGTATACGTATATATTTAAATTAAAATGTATGCACATATATACACATAAACAAATATATACACATTATGTAAATGTACATATTTGCTAATATTTATTTTTTCTTTTGAAATGGCAGTGAGATTTCTACATAAAGGTGAGTAGGTACTTCAGAAGCACTGGTTTCTGCCAGGAAAGCTTTCAGACTTGTTCACAGCAGCAGGTGTTTTGTGATTCTTCTAGTGGTGATTAGAAAAAATGAGTGACTAAAGTGTGAATCGAGGCACCTTACAAAATCACCCTATTACATAGACTTTTACCTTTTGTTTTCCCACTTGGAACATTCCAATAGTGTTCACTTTGGAACAGCAATAACTGCATACAAGGACGAAGTTGCTTAAATATCTTCTTTCAAGTGGAAGTATGTTTGCATTTGTCTTTAGTTAAAACTCTCACCCTAAAGCATTGACAATATACCAGCATCAATGTGGCACAACCACATGGGTGGGATGCCGGACTTTGCTTACAAATGAATGTGTGTATGTGTATTCATGAATATGTATATATACATTACTGAGTGTGTGTGTGTGTGTGTGTGTGTGTGTGTGTGTGTGTGTGTAAAAACAGTATCTACTTCAGTGGAGTTTTGTGATGACTGGAATGAAGTAATATATACAGAGAACTTGGAACTATGGTTGGCATATAGTATATGCTCAAGAAATAGCTTTGTTTTATTTATATACAAACACACACACATAAACACACACATACTGTAATTTCCCTTTTATGCCAAGGATTTTGATGCTTTTTCTATACTTTAAAAATATTCGTGAAAACCCTGATAAACTTTTAATAAAAATATCGCTACAGGAACATCCTGTGTTCTTACATTGATAGACTATTTAGAAGACATGTGTCCTTTGACAAGATCATCAGGTAAAGTATATTTTTACAGAATAACAAAGTTTCTTACTTTATTTTTTTAATATAAATGAACAAGAATTATAAAAATACTTCAAATTAGAAGTCAGTGGAAGAAAATGGGGATGTCAGCTGCTCCTTTATTTTCCATGAACAAGAAAATATTAAAATTCTTAAAAAGATGATTAATGTCTACAGTTTATCAAGTATGAATATATACCCCATTGAAAACAATGTTAGTGGAAATGAAAATTGTTATGCCACTTTAAAAGAGCAAATTAAGAATATGTATAAAATTGAGAATAATAGAAATGTGGAAATATATATAAAATGTACAAATATGCACATAATTCCTGCAGCAGTCCAAAAATAATTACAGGAAGAAAAAGGCTTGTCAGATTGATTGAATAATCCATCCCCTAAATGTTCCTTAAATTTCTTTAAAAATACAGTAAATGAAGAAAATAGTAAATAGTTCCTATTTTAAAACACTATACATACAAAAATAATTTCATATTGTTAGAATTCATTTATGCATTTAATTTGTTCATAATTTCATTACATAACATTCTTGCCCATTTGTGGTCATACAAATACAGGGTAGGTCACAGGATCAAGAAGCAGGACACTGGTAAAAGTGGGTTAGAGAAACAGTGAGTGAGATCTTGTGCTAGGGATTCATAGAGGCTAGTTGTTATAAAGTAAAAACCTGGGGTTTATGATTTTCCATACTATTTTCTGAGAGCTTTCTTTATTGATTTATTCTTTGGTACTTATGCGAATTCTTTAGTATTATCAGAAGTACATATTCGCTAGGTTACAGGGCTCTGTTATCCAGGTAAATAGATGTGGAGGAAAGAGGAAGCTCAGATCTATAGTTACTCTCCTTGGAAGACCTCTTCTATGATGAAGTCTGGCATCTAATCTTTAGAACCAAATCCTTAATAATTTCCTTTAATATTAAAGAGCCCTCCATCATGTATCAAGCAAATTCTCTAGGGGCTCAAACAAGGTATTTTTGTAACTACATAACATATGGTTGGACTGGAGGCTATCCTCCTCTGTAAATTTCCAGCAGGGAACTTAAGGGACCAGTTCACCCTGGCACCTGATATTTTACTATCTGGCATCGTAAAGAATCCAGATTCTTGAGAGAAAAGTCTGAATTTGAAAACTTGTTCTACTTTGTAATTCTGAGTCTGAGCAAACCTTCACACTTCTAGGTCTAAGGTTGCTTCTCTAAAATGTGGATAACAACAGTATCTACATCATTGGAGTTTTGTCTCTAAAATGTGGATAACAACAGTATCTACATCATTGGAGTTTTGTAATGATTGAAATGATGTAATATATAGAGAGAATTTGGAACTATGGCTGGTATACAGTATATGCTCAATAAATGGATTTGTTCTAGATTCTCTAAGAAGCTAAAAAACAACAAAGGTACTTATTTCTAAAACATACTTTTCAAATAGTTTGAATAGTGTAGGGCAGCACACAAATCAATAATTGTTTTCAATGCAAATACTAGGCATTGTGTGTGTGTGTGTGTGTGTGTGTGTGTGTGTGTGTGTGATATACTGGTGATGGAACTCATGGGTGTTCTTCCACTGAGCTACATCCTCAGACCTATTTTTATTTTGAATCAGGGTTTCGTTAAGTTACTGTGTGCGGACCTCGGATCTATGATCCCCTGTCTCAGCTTCCCCAGTACTGGAATTATAGGTGTGTAATCCACTGTACGCAGTTCTTTTGTCACCTATGATAAAGGGCTAGTCTGTTCTAACAAATATCAAAGATCAAGATTATGGGGCTGTTGGTAATAGGACATAACGATAGAATTTTATTAATTATATCCTTTGTTTTAAATTATAATACTTTGACTTGGGTTATTTATAGAGCAAATGAAAATATAGATCATTTTATGTGGACAAAGTATATTACTGTCAAGAAATGTATTAATTATGTAATTAAATTTGCTATAGTATCTATAGTATATTGGACAGGACTACCATTAAAGAAATAGATCATGGAAACTACTCCTTGAGAAATACGGTACATTAATATATTATCAACCTGAGCTGTCGCCACAAAGATGTATTAGAAAAACATACAAATGAATCACTCTGAAACTTGTCCTCTAAAATTAAAATTAAAATTAAGCATAAATGTTAATCATCCTTCCTCAGGCTTAATTGTTCTTTATATGATTGGCTGTATTTTCATATTTCCTTCCTGTTTTAGATACTACACCATATGGGTTATTCTCTTTTTTTTTTTAGGTAGTGAGGGTTGAACACAGGGGCATTGCACACTCCCAGCCATTTTTATTTTTTATTTTGAAATAGGATCTCACTAAGTTGTTGAAGATCTAGCTAAATTGCTGTGGCTGGCTTTGAACCTGTGACCCTCCTGTCTCAGCCTCCCAAGTACTGGGATTACAGGTGTGAGCCACCACACCCGGTTTCTCTTACCTTTTATTCCCTCTTTTTCACTCATTCCTCTTCTTTCTACTCCCCTTTAATATTTCATTTTCCCCAACATTGTGTCTTTATAATTTTGTATTTTTCTTCTACTTCCTTCCATTTATGACATGCTTTTCCCCCTTCACAACTTTATTCTTATATATCTCTAATGAGCAGCTCTTCTCTAGTTTTGTATCCTGATATCTATAGCAAATATTTGTACTATTATATCCATCCAAGCACAATACAACCCCTTTACCCAGTAACACAAACTAGTTACTTCCTGTCTCCTCCGAGTTTCTCCACTTTGCCAAGAGTGTTTCCTGATCCATTTGGCTCTGCTCTGATAATGAGTCTGGGAGCGCTGGGATTCCAGTCGTGAGTGATGGCCTCCCCCACCGGTGTTTGCTCACTTTGCTCTTGTCCTTCTAGTTGGTCAGGGGTTGCCTCCTCTCATCTCTCTTTGCTCCCTTTTGTAAGTACTGTAACTCATGGTGGGTTTCAGGCTCACTTTTAATTTGGCCAATTATTTTAATAATGTACTAGATATATGTGTTTAATACATGCTAGCTATTATTTTTTGTGGCTCCTTACTAACTCTCACTTCACCTCTCATATTCCTCTCCCAACTTCCCCTGTATTCTTATTTGTTTGCGTGTCATCTGTTTCGTAACACCTTCTCTTTGGATCAGTGTTCAGTTTTGCAGGTGACCTGTGTCTCAGTGAGATCCTCATTGTTTGGACTAGCAACTGGCAGAGGCTATGACTGTCCATGCTCACACATCTGAAAACGATGCTCACAGGAGCCAAGTTCAGACTGGGTAACTTGGAACTTTATTAATTATAGAACTTTATTAATTATAGCCTGGTTAGGCTGACAACAAACAAATCTTGATGCCTTTACAAATCTTAGTAATTAAGCATAACTGTTCATCAAGCTTGCTTGTGCATTCCAGAAGGAAAGAATCCCAACCAGTGTTAGTCCACTGAGGTACTCAAAGTCGCAAAAAGTGTCCATCAGGCCACTTAGCTATCCTTTGTTTCTATGGGATGGGGGTTGTAAAATCTTGATAGTAACACTCACTGGACCCCCTGGTTTACATAATGGGACTTCAGCTGCACACAATGAAGGAGAGAAAGCCTCTCAAAATAGATACAGTAGTGTTCTTGGTTAGAGGAGAGAGGAGAGGTTTTGATTCCCAAAGTGAAAAAGTGTCCATGACAGCTCTGAACATGGGATTTGTCTCAGCCTTGCATTTGCTTCTCAGTCCTTTCCAGGTACCTGAATGATTTCTGTAATTTAATGTTGAACTCCTCATCACAACACCCACAGCTACTTTCAGGTTATGTTTTAGATTGCCCTTGTTTCATGTTCTACATTATTAAATGCTTTTGACACTTAATAATAAATTGCTCTATAAAATTGAATTGCTTTATGTAAAACATTTCTTCTATACAAGTTCTCATGGGGCAAAAGCCCATTTTACTAAATATGTTTTTGTTTTTGAAATAGGATCTCACTAACTACATTTTAATGTTAGGTGCGGCTAGTATATAGTATTGCACACATTATTGGACAATGAATTAATGTCTTTTTTAAATAGTTACGCTTACTGTTTTGGTTTGAGCATTTGGGACTAACTCGTATATTTATTACAGGTTTTTCTACTGAAGGATATTTTCAGTGAACTTTGGTTTAGACCTCAGAACCTCCAGGTGCATAAGTGCCTTGAGTTTATGTTGTGCTCAGTTGATGCTATACCATTGTTGTAGTGCTCAGTAAACAGTAGCATGAGGCACTTAAAATTCAAATTGCAATGTATTACTAATGCTAATCTAAAAGGTCACTGGAAAATTTGGTTATATTTTAGTTATCATTTAAAAATTAACTGAATTCATCAGATTTGTATTTTCCTTGATAATTTACTGTTTTTGATTGCAGAACATTCTAAGGTATTGACTTTTTAAAAAAGGATTTAGCTGGGTGCGCTGGTGCATGCTTGTAATCCCAGTACTTAGGAGGCTGAGACAGTAAGATTGCAGGTTCACAGTCAGCCTCAGCTACTTAGTGAGGCCCTACGCAACTTAGTGAGAACCTGTTTAAAAAATAAAGAATAGGCCGGGCGTGGTGGCGCACGCTTGTAATCCCAGTACTTTGGGAGGCAGAGACTGGAGGATCCTGGTTCGCGCCAGCCTCAGCTCTTTCTCTCTCTCTCTCTCTCTCTCTCTCCCTCCCTGTCTGTCTGTCTGTCTGTCTGTCTCTCTCTCTCTACTTAGTGAGGCCCTCCACAACTTCGTGAGACCCGGTTTCAAAATAAAGTATAAAAAAATAGGGCCGGGAGTGTAGCGCGGAGGTATAACGCCCCTGGGTTCAACCCCCGGTACTGCAAATAAATAAATAAATAATAAATAAAATAAAAAATAAAGAATAAAAATAGAGCTGGGGTTATACCTCGGAGGTAGAATGCTCCTGGGTTCAATCCCTAGTACTGTAAAAAAAAAGAAAGAATTTATCTCAACATTGCTATTGTTTTGATGGACCCAAAGAATATTACATAGTGCAGGAATAGACTGTGAGAAACATGACATGAGTGCATTTGTAATATGGTAAAGAAAACTTAGACATTACTACATCTCCTCCAATAGAATGACCCCAGTGGCTACATCAGCTTTCTTCTATTGCCAGCCAAGCTAATTCTATACAATGAGTGGAGATAATAAAACCTACTTTGATTACTTGAACAATATAGACGAAATACATATAATTCTGTCCTAGGGTTTTCCATTGCTTGAAAAGAAGACATTTAAGATTTGCTACCTTGATTATAAATTGTTGAAAAGATTTTTGTGTGTATAAATATAAATATGGTATATATGCATGCATATATACTTTCATTAAGTTGAAATGAAGTTTATACTAGCTAGAAGCACACTGGTCTCTGCTTTTGGAAACTGGATAATAATTTATTTCTTGAGGTAGAATATTTCTTTAGGGACTCCAGTATTCATCCAACTGTACAGTGGCCTCCCCTGGCACATTAGCTGGCCTGCGACCTGCTTTCCTTAACATAATGCAGAAGAATGAAGCATACCTGCTTAGGATGTAAGCCCTAAGAAGGCCTGGCAGTTTCTGTCTTTGTATTCTGGGAAATGCCAGCCATCATGTGTGAAGCCAGATTACCCCGTGGCCCTTTTCCATGCTATAGGAGTCTTGCTTACGCAAGTGGAGAGACTGCTAAGGGAAAACCAAAGGCACTAGTTAGCAGGCACAGTCAGGTTTCCAGCTGGCAGCTTGCACTGACTTTCTGGAAATGTGAGAGAGGCCATCTTCGAAGGGGATCATCAGGCTCAATAAAGCCACCCTGCTGATGCCATATGGAACGCAGATGAGCTGCCCAAATTGCAGAATCACAAGGAAATAAATTAAAGGCTGTAGTTTTAGCCACTAAGTTTTGAGGTAGTTTAGGAAGCAGCATCAGATAACTGAAATGCTTCTTCTGAATGGAATTTGTATTTATTTATTATACCTACCAGAGGTAATATGATTTCCTTAGAAATGTTAACTTCCTTTTAAAAGTACAATGGTGAAGTTCTCAAGGAGTGAAGCGAATCATGTTTTGTTATTACACCTTGCTGTGAGATTTATGGCCAATCACAATGTTAAATGTATGGAGTAATTTATATTTGGATGAATAAGACACTGAAGTAAAAGCTTGCTTCTTTATTTATTAGTTTGATACACAGCATAATTAGCTAAATGGCAGTAATAAAATTACATAGCCATGTAATAATTCATTTTGTGTTCATGCACCATGTCCAGTTCTTTCTGTGTTAACCTTTAACCTGTGTATTATCACTCACATTATTAATTTGTTCAAGCAGATGCTCATTTTATTGTAATTTTAATTACTTGAGTGATCTGGCATGATTATTTATGCAACTATGTTAATAACATGTAGGTTCAGAACACTATTGATGAAAAATAACAAAAATATCCACTCAAAATTTTAAAGAAGCAGTGACTTTTATTTCAAAATGAATATATCAAATAGATTATTAATTTATACCAATATTTAAAATGAATCATAAAATGTGCACCCAAATTAATAGAGGAATAAAAAGAATAGTAAAATGCAAATAAATGTTTGTGATGCTTATATAATCACTTGGAGGACATATTTATGTGGGGTGATGTAGAAGACATTGCAGTCACCCAACTGTTCCCTAATGGCCAATCTGTCCTTTTTTGAATGTGGATGTACTGATGGGTGGATGATCAGACTCTGTCAATTATCCATTTCCTTTAGAATTCAAAGGACTGAATTTGTAAGTATGGAAGGAATTGGCGAAAAGATAGCATGAGTTTTCTGATTTGTAATTGATCACTTCTTAATTCATGTCTAGTCCTGTAATGGTTAAGTAAAATATAAGAAGCTGAGACTAAAGAAAGTTTTTAAAAATAAAATAAAGCTACCTTATTTTAAACTTTATATAAGAAGGAAGGAAGGAAGGAAGGAAGGAAGTTCTAACTAAAGGGAGTAACATTTTTTCTTTTTTAAATAGGACAAATAGGTTAATATTTGTTATCTTGCATCTGCTTTTCAGAAAAGGATGCAAATTATTTATGTAAAATAATTTAGCAACCTAGAAGTTTTGTTCTAGTATTTAAGTGAGTTATGCTGTGTAAAAAGATATTTATATAGATCATTCTATTTCTCCGCCAGCTTGTTTTATGGACACTTAAAGAATTTCTGAACATAAATGAGGCACAATCAACAAAAGTTTAGAAGGCTATAGTATAGTGATGGCCATGTATATCAGATTAATATACCTTCACTGTATTAATGTTATTTCATTTTCCATAAAGTTATTAAGCACTGGCTTTATTTTATATTTTTGCCTCCTCTGTTCATAATTCTTTAACCTGTCATTCTTAGTACGGTATTGGAAGAAATTGAAACTGATAATAATTTTGATTCATAGTACAAATAAATTTCTAGTCATCATAATTAAGAAACTACCCTGATTCGTACTTGACATAGCTCTACAGAGATTTTGTTGGTTGTGGCTAAAATAACTTCTTTTTTAATTTCTTTAATTTCTGGTGGTTTCTATTTAGAGACTGATACTGTTAAAAACCGTCACTAAGGCTCTATTATGGTTCTGCTGGGGGTTTAACTTATTAGATTTGGACCTAACCTTATCAAACGAGCTTCTAACTAATGATTATACTCTAAAGACCACTTTTACACTAATTGGCTTTCCCTGTTTAATTGTTTTACAAAATTGATAATTTAGTAGAAATATAATAAGCCTTTAATATTTTAGATAATTTGGCCCCTTTGTGGTCTTTAGAGGGTTCTTACTTAATAGAAAATTGGAATGCACATTGTAAAATTTAGGTCTTGCTTTCAGCACATGATTTGTAAAGGCCATATAACCATTTTATAAAGGTTTGTATAATTCTACTGTCCTGAGTTTAATATTCTGTGTAGTTTTTAATTTTTAGGTTGTATAAGAACTCTAATTCAAAAGGATTTTGGGGGGATTTCAAGTAATATTTTAATTTCCAGAAGGATTTTTAATGAAATCTTATTTTTTCAGTTAAGGTGAATTTCTATTTCTTTGTTTTTCATTAAATTAAATTTGAAGTCATTTTATACCCAATTTTATTTAGTGTGGCTATAGCAGAAACAGTTTTCTGATTTACAGAACAGTGTATCCTACTGGACCAGATGAACATCACAGTTAAAGATTCTTGAATTATTTTATAGTAGTTATTGATACTGCTCATTTTTGAGCCTCAGATGAAAAGTGACATTGAAGGCTCTTCCCATCACTTGGTAAAGAATTTGCAGTACATGCTAGAATAGTACTCACTGCATTGTTTTATAATTGTTCTCATACCCTTATTCCCATCAGAATATGACCTCCATCAGGGCACAAACCTGTACTAGTTTCATAGAAAATTCTAGAGGGCTCCCTGCCAACCTTCTATCCAATGAAATAATCTGTTTACCCAGGAGTAGAGTGGGGATAGGAAACCAAAAATAGATGAAATCAACAATATAAATTATGGTAAATATGACTATTTCTCTTTTATATATGGAGAAGTTTTATTATGATAGAAACAATAAAGTCAATTCCCTCACCATCCTGTGGAATGACCAACTAGAAGATTTGCTATGAAATAAAGGCTCTTTGTTAAATGAGTAATGACACAAAAGATGTTAGGGTATACAGGCTTTCCTAGTCTCTTTGGTGACATGTGAAAAAATAGTAGTCTTTTTTGGGGGGAGGAGGAGAGGTTGCTAAAGTAATAGTTCTGTATATGCAAGTGAAAGCTCAATTTTGGACTTAGTGACAAATTTAAATAGTTCTTTAAACCACACTTTTTTGTTTTAAGCACATAACAGGATATACTGTTAACATATTATCCAATATTTCTAAAGGAATAGCCATACTTTATAAAAACAAACCAAACATCAAGTGAACTGACAATTTTTTTTTTTTTTTTTTTTTTTTTTTTTTTTTTTT
>PVJS01034644.1:0-21455 GCA_004027185.1 Glis glis
ATGGCACGTTAGTCTCCACCAGACATTTTAACAGTTATGTTCTATCTTATGATGTTGACTATTAGCTTTGTGTTATTTAGCTTCTCATCACTGGGACAAAATACCTGAGAAAAACCACTTCAAAGCAGGCAAGATTTATTTTGTCTCACAGTTTCGGAGGTTTTAGTCCATGGCAGCTGGCTCCATTGCTTTTAGGTCTTCGGTGAGGCAGAGCATCATGATGGGCAGTATGTGGTAGAGCAGCCACCTCATGGTGGCCAAGGAGCAGAGAGAGAGAGAGAGAGTGGGGTCCCAATACACCCTTCAAGGCCATGCCCCCAATAACCTACTTCTCCAACTAGGCCCTACCTCCTAAAGACTCTGCTGTGATTCAATCGTGCTATCAGCTGGGAACAAAGCCTTTCACAGAGGAGCGCTTAGGGATATTTAAGATTGAAACCATATCATTTGGTCTCTGGCCCCCCAAAGGCTCATGTCCGTCTGACAATTCAAAATCCATCCAATCCATCTTCAGGAGTCCCCAAAGTCTTTTCTATGCGTGTGGCACTGGGTACACACAAAACCCAGAACCAGAACCCAGAACCCGGACACATTCTACCTTCAAGCTATACCCCCAGCCTGATTTTATTTCTTATTTAGAAACAGGGTCTCACTAGGTTGATTCAAGTCTCACTACTTGCTGAGGCTGTCCTCGAACCTTCAATCCTCCTTCTCCACCTCCCAAGTACAGGCGTGTGCCACCATGCCCTGCTCCCCAGTATCTTAAGTTGCAGCATTGCTAAAAAATCCAAGTCCAAAATTTCCTGTGAGATGCAAGGCAAACTCTCAGTTGTGGGCCCCTGTAAAATGACAAACAAACTTATATTCCAGGCGTTCCTTTGGAATCTGAGTGGAAGTCCCAACTCTTGCATTCTGCATGCCTGCAGGAATTATCTAATCAATCAATTAATCTATTTCATTTAATATGCATCAAAATTGTGCAATGTGTACATAACATTTTGTTTTAGAAGAATGACACAAAAACTCTTTAGCATTTGACTCATTACAGCAAATTAGACTTTCATAAGAACAGAGGCTGGAAGGTTTGATGACACTGGGAAGAACATCAATAGTCAATTACTCATGAAGGCAAATGATTGTAAGCAGTTTTTCTCAGCTCTGAGTCAACAGATGTTACCAACACTGCTCAGTTATTGCATATTGGAGGAATTAATGCTCAGTTCAAAGTGACTGAAAAATTAGCCTCCCTGAACAGGTGAGTGGTGTGAATGCCTGGTAGACTGCCTCAAAGTTCATTGACATATTAAATGTGTGTTGATCCACTATTATGTATCAGACATCGATGTAGTCTCCAGCAAGGTTAGAATAGCAAATAAGATCAAGTCTTTGCTCTTATGAAGCTTTGGTGGGATCCGGAGCACAAGTAAAGATATGAAATATTGAAAAGGTAGGCCAGAATTCATCAAGAGAAGAAGGAAGGCAGAAAATAAGGATAAAGAAGTGAGTAAGTTTTCATAAAAGGAGAATAATGATTTTGATGATTAGGTTTATCAAATCTGTTTACATATTCCTATGTAATTCTAGAAGTTTTGTTTTATTGGTGTGGCCACAGTACAAATGTCCTTATGAGTTTTGTTCACTGGAACAATTTTGCATAGTTCTTATTATTAATAGTCTTTTCTTTTACAGCAACGAAGTGGAGATCCTCCTAGGATTTTGCCACTAAGAAGCTTCAGATCTTCCAGTGCCAAAAATAATAATTACTACTCCCCACAAACCCACAGCATAGTTTCTCTTAAGCTATGAAAACAGTCATGGGTAGAGGGTACTTCTCCCACTCTAAATCGTAATGGGCAGGGCCACCACATGCAGTTGAGCAGCATATCTGTGAAGGGGCCTACCATAGAGAAGGCGATGGCTTTCTGCTCTTTCTTTACAGGAGTAGGCATCTTTCTGCAATACACAGCTAGGTATTGCTTTGATGGAGAAGTTCACCTGATCTCACCACAGCCCATAGATTCTCTCATTTTAGAAATGATCAAGTTATCTTCTGATGCCTAACTAAACAATCACGTAATGCATTTAAAAAACATGTTTCTATCTTTTTACTCATACCCTGCTTTAATCTACAAAGCTTTCCATATAACTCCAAAGCCAAATAGAAAGGATTATCCTTTTGGGGTTTCCTCTCTTATTTGCATAAACATCTGGAGATTGTTGCCTATAGATACATCTTACTCTGAGTTTTTGTTTTAGACATCGTCTAACCAGAGGTGATTTTATTTTTCCTCAGGTTGGTGAAATCAAGACTTAAGAGGTTCTGTTCCTCTGAAGCTGGACTCCTGAAAAGTGCAGAGCGAGAACAAGAATCAGAAGAAGAGATGTGATGTTGATGGGCACCTTGTCTATCTAGACAAAACTTTTCTCTTTCCCATTGTTTTTGCTGGTGGTTTTATTTCCTGACCTTTGTAGAACAAATGGTTGAGAACTTTGTTGAAAATTTTTAGTTTAAATGTTTTATATTAGCTTTGAAAATACTTTATGATACATTTATTTTGCATATCATGTACACCATGATATTCAGAAGCTAGAGTGACTTTTCCCACATCATGTAGTTTTATGCCTATACCATGAAAAATATTGGTCTAATTTGCTTTAGAGTTATTCAAGATTTCTGGGCTTGCTAACATTTATAGCTTGTTAAACATAAATTATACTTGTATATCTTGTTGTTGCAATGAGAAATAAATGAATGCATGTATATTGGTGCAGCAACCTCAAAACCTTGTTTTTGTTATTGAGCTACACCTTACCCTCATATGCTGCAGGAGAAGCTACATGACAAATTCTTGCAAATTGTGTAATTTGCAAGAAAATGGATGGAAATAAAGAATATTATGCTGAGATTAGCCAGTCTCAGAGAGTGAAGTCATATGTTTTTTCTCATGTGGAAGTTAGAAAGAAACGGGGAAACAAAAGTGACTTCAGATAAATGAGGAGAGTACCGGTAGAATAGTGGAAGGGAATTTTGGGGGGAAGTGGGGAGGGGAAAGGAGAGACTCCATGAAGGAAACAGTTCAAATAATCCTATTCAGTTCAAACAGTTCAAACATCTGTGCAGCTATCAGTACCGATTTCAATATTATGAACAGGGAGGAGGAGGGAGCAGGGTAGGATCTGGAGGGAAATGCGCTGGGTGGTATGTGTATGTATGTTTCTGTCACATGAAACCTGGATATAGTTACAAGGCACCAACAAAAACATATTGGAAAAAAGAAATTTAAGTATATTTCCTTTGAAACATAAACATAAAGACTTCTGAACTTGATATAAATCATACATTTTCTCATGTATATATTTCCTGTCTTATAGGACTATTTAATTTTTACAGATATTGAGGTGACATCCTAATGAATATTAGATCACTATCATTCAAAGGTCCAACAGCTCTGAGATTGGACAGCAGTAGTTTTCAACTGGTAATGTCTTGAAGCAGGGACCACATGTACTTGTTGAATGTGTATATGAGTCGTGGAAGGAATTCTATGACTGAGGAAATGTTAAGATGCAAGTGAGAAAGTGCCTCTTATCTAGGTCCTCTCATAAACTTGGGCTTTTCTGCCTGTTGTCAAATGTTCTAAATGGAGGGTTAAAGATCTTAAGAAGCAGGAGGTTGAGCTCAAATAATCCCCCATTTTCTGATGTGTATCTGAAGCCAAAATATATGTAGCCTCCAAAACATGCAGGAATGATCTCATCCAAGTAATCAAGGGCCTTAGCAATTTAGGGTGGAACAACCCCTTTGCTGTGGAATGGATTCAGGTTCTCTTTGCCTCTGAGAGCAAGTCTAAGTTGATTAAATTATACTCAGAGTTTGACTCTGAGTATAAAATAAAATAAAATAACTTCTATTGAATGTAATTCATTTTATAGTTATGCTTCTATATTATGTTCCTAACATAATCCTGGACTTGTTCTGTTCCCCAGAACACTTTATTTCCATATTTATATTGTACCTATTATCCCTCCCATCTACCTCTCAGCTTATTTTGGAAAATTCTTTAAGGCTCAGTTGAAAACTTTTCTGTTGTCCTACTTCATATGGCCCCATTCTGTCAATAAATTCCTATAGCAGAGAGCATAAGATAGCTTTGGATCATATGATTTTCAGTTCTCTATCTCTAGACAAGAATTCTTCCTTCTCACTACAATATAATCCCCTAAAGAAGACTGCAATTTTACTATTTTTTTGTCTCTGTTGTATTACCTAAGGCATCATCCTCAACCTATATCCTTGGAGTGAGCTATAGATACAGAAAGAAATAAAGAAAATCAAAGGAAGATAATATTTTGAGAAAATGTGCCGTAAGGATTTGTATGTAGAAAAGATCCAGAGACCAGAGTTGGTGACTTGTTCAGGATCCTGCAGTCAATTAGTGGCCAAACCCATGAAGGGGTTTAAGTCGTCTGACACCATAATTGAGGGCTCTTTCTAGTTCAGAGGTTACTACTGAATAGTGCATAGCTCAGTTTCTTCTAGATGAACCTGCCCTATTATACAAACCATCCACCCCACTCTCTGACACAGTGTTCCATTTGGAGGAAGACACAGTTTCTTTTTAAATTTCTCTGGTGATTTGATTTTCATTAGAAATACAGGAAAGAGATGGCCAGGACAGGGATAGTTAGGACACAGGAGTCTTCCTAGCATATTATACCTTCCCCACTTCACATTCATCAAGAAATATGCCTTAAATTTATTCCATATCTGATATGCCTACATATGTCTGAATGGCTGAGACCTGCAGCTAGTTGAACAAGCTTCTCTACCAGAAAGACAATAGCAATGATGCTACCCTCTAGTGGCAGAGCACAGAAGCACAACCGACAAACAAACATACCAGCTTCACATCCTAAAAGCTTCCTTAACCCAAATGACAAGTGAGATCAGATAGAGTTTGAATTATTTTAATTGAGCAGTGATAATATAGATATGTATTATATATAGTTATATTATTTCAAAAATACATATATTAAAACTCATGGGTTTGTGTGATAAATCCAATTTCAATCCAATACTATAGGCTTTTTCTTTTTCGGTACTGGAGATTGAACCCAGGAGCATTCTACCTCTGAGCTACATTCTCAGCCCTATTTTATTTTATGTTTTGAAACAAGGTCTTACTAAGCTGCTGAGGGCCTTGCTAAGTTTCTGAGGCTGGCCTTGAACCTGTAATCCTCCTGTCTCAATCTCCCAAGTACTGGGTTTACAGGTATGTGCCACCACACCCAGCTTACAGGCTTCTTTTTAAAAGGCATGATGAAAATTATTTATTTCAAGTACTGCTTATAAAAAGAAATTTCACATACCTTCTTTTGAAATATTTGAGTTTTGCTGGCATTACAGCAGTTTTCCTATTTTGGATAAGAAGTTCCTGACATCATTGATGCATTTATCTGACAACCACCTGCCCTGCAGGGTACAGCTGCCTTCAGAATTAAGAGCAGGTAGATTTTCTTTCCCCATATTTCTCATTTTCTATTTTGGAATTTTCATAGAATTTAAGCTTTCTCCCTTGGCTTCCCTTTTCATATTCTTAACTCTCTTTTAGAGTGAGAAACTTGACTCCGGGTATTGCTAAATGCTTACCTATTTTATGGACCATCTCTCCCTGCTTGAGTTCTGACTTCCTATTTGAGGCTGCCACTCCATGTGGACACCCTCCGCACTCAACTACAGCTCTGACTTCCCACGCTGAGCAGCCCCCTGTGTGGATGCCCTCTCGGTCACTCTTGGTCTCTGAAGGATGCCTTCCTCTCCCTGCTCTGCCTTTGAATTACCACATCAGGCTGTCTCCCACCTTCCCTGCTTTAGGCTCTGATACCCCATGCCAGCTCACCCCTCTTCGTCAAATAGATGCCATCTTCCTCCTGCATGGGTTCTGACCTCTCAAGCTAGTTTCCTTTTCCCCTCCTTACCCCACTATGAGTCACTGTCCCTCTCTACCCCACCACAGACACCTGCCCTGCTCTTTTGCAATTAATGACCTTAGGACTGAAATTCTTAGGAAGAGAAGGCTTCAACTCTACACTACCAAAAAAGGGGGGAAAAAAGAGTAAATGCATGGCTAGCAGGTGGCTGTGTGTATATATATATATATATGTATATATATATATATATATATATATATATATGAATATATGTGTAAGTGGAATTTACTTACACTAGACTGGTAAGTAAAATGATCTTATGTTTTGCACATACATTCCCCACTTTTCAGGTATAGAAAAGTTTTGAAAAATTAAAACCAATTTTCCTGTTTATTCAAAATATATCTAGTTATCCACATTGTACCAAAGCTGATGTGGGAAGGGGCACAGGGGAGCAGCAGCAGTGTGTAAAACAATGTTAAAGGACAGCCCCCAATAGACTTTCAAGAATTCTAATCCTCGCCGGGTGTGGTGGCGCACACTTGTAATTCCAGTACTTGGGAGGCTGAGACAGGAGGATCCGGGTTTGCGGTCAGCCTCAGCTACTTAGTGAGGCCCTCCGCAACTTAGTGAGACCCTGTTTCAAAATAAAGAATAAAAAATAGGGCTGGGGGTGTAGCCCGGAGGTAGAATGCCCCTGGGTTCAATCCCCGGCACTGCCAAGAAAAAAAAAGGAATTCTAATCCTGGTCCCATTGGGTAGCAGAGGTTCTACATAAAGCAAATCAAACATGGATGTGTGAAACACTCCTTTTTGCAAAAAAAAACACAAAGTTTTCAATGAAACTGAATAAACAGGGTATAATGACAGTCAGGAGATACAGTCTGCCCCCTGAGCAGGTAACTATCATAGGAACACAGTACATGGCTGCAAAAATCCACTGCTGAGGACAAAAGGAGTCAAATATATGGGCTGCTGAACTGGTCGTTGGGAAAGAATAGTATTTAGAGAACACTTTATTAATAGCATTTAGAGAACTAGAATTAGAAATTAGAACAAAAATTATAAAATTTAAGCTTAGAAATGTATTTTTGTTTCAGGTTTTAAGTTTATATCAGGTTTTAAAAGAGTACAAAGTAAGGATTTTTCTCCCTGTTAAGCTTGCTACATTTGTAAGACTTCATTTTTTTTTTAAACTGGGGATTGAACCCAGGGGCATTCTATTTGATTTATTTACTGGTACTAGGGTTTGAACCTGAGAGCATTCTACCTCTGAGCTACACCCCCAGCCCTATTTTATTTTTTATTTTGAAACAGGGTCTCACTAAGTTGCTGAGACTGGCCTTGAACCTGAGATCCTCCTGTCTCAGCCTCCCAAATACTGGGATTACAAGTGTGAGCCATTCCTGGATTTATTTTTTTATTTTGAGACATGGTTTCCCTAAGTTACTGAAGGCCTTGCTAAGTTTCTGAGGCTGACCTTGAGCTGGGATCCTCCTGTTCCAGGTATGCACCATTGTGCCTGGCTTGTAAGACCTCATTTAAGTGGTATATATTTATTCTTTTCCTGCTGGGTGCTGTGAGGCATGCCAGTATTGGGGAGGCTGAGACAGGAGTATTGTGGGTTGGAGGCCAGGCTCAGCAACTTAGTGAGACCTTGTTTCAAAATAAAATAAAAAAGGGCTGGGGATGTAGCTCAGTGGTAGAATGCCTCTGGGTCCAATCTCCAGTATCCCCCCAAATTTCCCTCCCCCCCCAAAGTCTCTTCTTTCTTTCCTTCTGTGTTAGTCAGCTTTCCATTGCTGTGACAAAATACTTGAGAAAATCAATTTAAAAGAGTAAAGATTTATTTTGGCTCACAATTTCAGAGATTTCAGTCCTTGGTCACTTGGCACTGTTATTCTGGGTCTATGGTGAGGCAGATCATCATGGTAGGGAGTGTGTGTGAAGCTAGTCACTTCATGTGGCCAGGAATCACAGAGAGATAGAGAGGAAGGGCCGAGGTCCCAATATACCCTTCAAGGACATAATCCCTGTGACTACCTCTTAAAGGTTCCACCATCTCCCAGTAGTGCCACCAGCTATAAACCAAGATTTCAACATATAAACCTTTGGAAGACATTTCAGATCAAAACCATAACACCTTCTTGTATTTATATGACATATATTTATAAAGGAAAATTTGTGGTGACTTATAAAGAACAGTTACGTTCGAACCAATAAAACAAGGACTCAAGAACAAAAGCAACACAAGGAAGAGTGCAGAATGGTGAACAGAAGGTATAAAAAGTCAAAGCTGAAGGAGTTGCTTAAAATAAATACAAAATGTATCACTGAGATTCTTGAGGTTTAAGGCCTTAGAGGAAGAATAAAGAGTAGCAAACATTCCAATTAACAAGAGGTACTTCCAGGAAAAAGTAGAGACTGAAACACTTGTGAGGCCATGAAGCAAAGATGCTCTTTAAATTGATTCTCATGACAGGCGTGGGCTAGAGACAAGAAATACAGAACCATCAAAATATTAGTGCTATGTGAAGCTGTTAGAGGGCAAGTGACATTCATGGAATGTATGGGATACAAAAGAATGTTTACAGCCAGGTGAGGTGATGCACGCCTATAATCCCAGGAGTTGGGAGGCTGAGACAGGAGGATCACAAGTATGAGATGATGCCAGCCTCAGCAACTTAGCAAGACCCTGTCTCAAAATAAAAAAATAAAAAAGGTCGGGGATGTAGCTCAGTGGTAAAGCACCCTGGGTTCAATCCCTAGTGTCTGTCTGTCTGTCGCTCTCTGTCTCTGTCTCTGTCTGTGTCTCTGTCTCTGTCTCTCTCTCTCTCACACACACACACGCACAAACACACACACACCACACAATGGTTATAATGGAATCATGACAGGCACTAAAAGCACAGCACAGAAAGGTACTGGAAAGGAGACTTAGGAATCAGTGTGGGAGGTATCAGGATTTAAAAAAAAAGTCAGGAAAATGTGGTCCATCACTAACAACAGGAAAAATTATTATTATATATATAAAAGTATTATACACATATGAGAAGTTACATATTGTATATAAAAAGTTATATATAAAGTAGAAAAGCAATTTTATATATGAAGTTACCTTTATTTTAATGATTATTATAAAACAGAACTTTCATATAACTCTTTCATCTACTATTCCTTTATAATTAAAATTAACAAAGGAAACAGGAAATGACCAGATAATTTCATACATATGAAAATGATGTAAGAGAAGTGATAACTAATTAAAAGAATCTTCTTGATAACTACTCTCACTAGTCACACTCAGGATCTTCAATTTTTAGTGCTGAATGAAATATAAGACATCTAATATTTTAATCCTTTTATTCTACGGGGATGGGGGTAAGGTCAGGGAGATAAAATGACTTTATAAAGTGAAATATCCCTAGTTCTTACAGCCCATGGGTTCTTCCCCATATTGTAATGCATCTTTTCTGATAAGAAATAGGCCCTGTTTTACTCTCCCATAGGAAAGATCATATGGCTCTCTCATGGGCTAACATAGTACCTCACACATTGTAGGCAATAACCTATGGCAGTTCTTTCCTACATCAAAACTCCCTTTAAAGCTAATGTGACTACTTGGCAAAAAATGTGTCTTCAACCTGAATAGAGCGGCAACGACTTTCATATGTGGATAAGTGTTAAAGACCTCACTCCAATAGTTTTTTTAATGCCACCACTATTTAACTGTAAGACTTAAAAAAATTATACACACACATGCACATACACACAGACACCCATCTAATCAGCCTTTTTGCTTTCGTCACTGTATTCCCCCCCAAAATAAAACACTTCAGAAAGGAGCAGTGCCTCGTTATTAAAAGATTCTTCCTGATTCTAGGGTCTTGAAGTCATGAAAGCAATTCTTATCACAATGTACCAATAATTAGTGGAATTTGGTTTCCTTCTCGTTAATTAAATACAATCATTACACTTGTAAATATTCTCCATATCTACAATACTCAGAATAAATTCTGGGTCACTGAAAAAAAAGCCAGACTTTTCTAAAACCCAAAGGAAACTGTCAATGAACATCACTAACCCATCCCCTCCACCTACTCCATTCTCTACAAAAGCAGCCAGAAATGAATCTCCCTAAACTCTTGGACCATGGCCGATTGATGGAAGCCCCTCACCAGCACAACCCAACAAGGAAAAGCTGCCTCCACTAGCTTCCATCACAAAGGCCTGGGGCAGCTTCTCACCATTTCTAGGAGGGAACCTTCAGGATATCCGATGCCCAGGGCTGGACTAGCCCTGCCTCCGGGTCTCTTACCAGTGCCTGGCTGAAGTCACACTACCACGGCCCACTCCACTCCTGGAGCCTGGTGCAGCAGCTGTGACCACTGCCGCCTTCACAGGCTTAGAGGTGGCTGACCTGGTTATGGGTATATGATTTCACACTATGCCCAGTCTGCCCCATACCCTGAAAGCAGGCTGTTACCATAGCAACAAAGATAAGCTGAGTCAGGCAGAGAGCTGTGTGGGGGGCATCGGCATGGCAAGGAGATAAGATAAATGGACACTGAGACCTAGAAAGTTACAAACCCTGGGATTTAAAGGGGGGACTGAAAGACCATGTATCCCATCACAGTCACTGATTAAGCTCGGTGATAGAAGAACAGACTGGCCATCCTTGAAAAGATAAGGAAAGAGGACCTAAATATAAGAACCTGGGGTCCAGGGGGGTGGCAGTGTTCTGCTCGGACACTCTAATCTGGGAATGGGTAGATAATTCCATTCTATTCCCTGCCCTAAAGCAGAGCAAGCATTTGAAGGGTTAAAACAAAGTTGGCTTCACTGCCCTGCTCCACAGGCAGGCAGAAAGCTGCCTGTCAGCATAAGATAAATTTAAAACCCAAAAGTTACAGACCCACAGAGAAGTTAAAGAATTAACAAAGAATACTATGCATTTTCTCACGTAGTCATGGGTGATATCAGAACAAAGAACAGGCCTAAGAACAAAACTAGCCTATTGAATTTGGTAACAAAAATAAAAATAGTATAACTTAGAAGGCTGTAGGCTTGAGAACCAGACTTGAGAAGAAGCATTATCTTTTCATGTGGTTGCTGACAAAACGGGATAAAATGGGCACCTATATTTTATGTTGGTATAAGCAAAGATAACAACTGGGGTGGGAAAAAGGGGGTATAGGGATAACTTATATAAGAGCCGCATTTTTTCAAGGGGATGAGTCTCTCTCTCTCTCTCTGTTACTTTCGCTTTTGCAATAAATCCTGACTCGTATTAAATCCCAACTGAGTCCTGGTGATTAATTCTTTAACTGCCGAGCGGAAGAACTCACAATTGGGTGGGCAGCCAACCTAACCATAATATATTTGGCACCCAACCTGGAGAGTCCAGAGACATCGACCTTGGTAAGTCTACTAAAATGTTTTTGGTTTTTTCTCCGTTTCTAAATGTTTTATTTATATGTATGTGTGTGTGTGTAATTCCTGTCCTTCATTTTCATGGACCAAAAGAGCATAAACTCAGTCCAAATGCTGTGCAAGAACTCAAAGTTCCCTATTCTTTTTCCTTCTCTTCCTCTTCTCCCTTTCTATTGTATAGACTATGTAAGAGGCATAAAAATGTTGCTTTTAAAATCAACCATTAGCCAGCCAGGTGTGGTGGTACATGCCTGTAATCTCAGTACTTGGGAAGCTGAGACAGGAGGATAGCAGGTTTGAGGAAAGCCTCAGCAAGTAGCAAAACTCTCATTAACCCAGTGAGACCCTGTTTCCAAATAAGAAATAAAATAGGGCTGGGGATGTAGCTCCGAGGTAGAATGCCTCTGGGTTCAATCTCCAGTAAAACACACACACACACACACACACACACACACACACACACACACACAAGCAACCATTAGCTATAGAATTTAGGAAATACTAAGGCCTTTAGCCCCATCTACTGGTGAAAGGCAGGATCCTCTCCATCTCCGTCTTTGTTTTTCTTCTTTTCTGGCCACTTTCTTTTAATTCCTTAAGCTTTTGCTATGAATGTAAACTCTAACCTGTTTCTGCTCTAGTTGTCTCTAACTGGCCAGTGCTCTAGCCAGTCTGCTGAAACAGTCAACTGCTGATAGCAGGGTGGGAGGAGGGGGAGGGCCGCGGGGAGCTGAACCATACTGTGCAGCTGCAGCTGAGAGCACAAGACCTGTGGCAGAAAGTGCTGGAGAGCTAGTGCAGTGGCTGACATTAAGATTTGGTCTGGCTAAAAGCTCCAGGGCAGTGCTGGAATTACTTAATTCTCCGTGGCTGTGCAGATGCAGATGTGTAAGTAGAGGAGGCATCTGGATCAATCTGATCCCTGGGCTGAGACCTCAGACCATAGACCCCAGTCTGAGTTTTGGCTGCAATAAAAAAGTCAGTAGCTAACTTTACATCAGAATGAATGGCTGCAGTCAGGAAAATATTTCTAATAGCTAAATTCACATATAAATAGATGGCTGCAGCAACAGGTTTCCTAAGCTCAGAAAGCATAGAGAGCAAGTCAGAACTGCATTCTTTGGTTCCCTAAAGATTGGAGAGAGCCACCATTGGTTAATTTCTAACCATGAAAGGGGAGGGGGGCTTAAAGACCTTCACCTCACATGGTGTGGCAGAAAGGAGAACAAAGGAGAATCCTCCATCATCTCAAATTTAATATGCATGAGAAGGGAGGTGTCTGTTTTATAGCCACTCCTCTAGACCCACCAACATGCTGTCTCTGGAAGGTGTAAGCAGCCCCTCCCACGGAGTGGCTGACATCTCATCAGCTAGCAGAATGACTTATGCTTTGGGAAGATAAATGCTCAAAGTTTAAATGTTTCTTGTAAAAAGAACTTGTACTCATGTGACTTGTTCTCTTACACTCTAAAGGCCAATTCTAGGATTCTAGGGCTTGGCATTCCAACCTCCACTCCCCCAACAAAAAGGAAAAGCCAAGACAAATTTACAGTAAAATTTAGCTTTTTTACTGTCGGATCTGTGCCGGTATTGGAAAATTGCTCTGATATTAATTTCTAGTAAAATGTAAAAGACAATCATTCAGGAAGTGAGAGGCGGTAGCTGTTAAATTCCAAGAGCTCCTCCTCCCTTCTTTTTCTACCCTTTGTTCTAAATGATTAACCCACAGTAAGAATGTAAAGACAATTGAAGTCTCTAGCCTTAGAAGCACATAGAGACTTAAAAGCACCATAGAGGCAGTTAAGGTCTTTTGCCCTAAAGATCACAGTGATTCTACCTAGCACATTTTAAAACCGTAAAGATAGCAAGGGCCTTATGCCTTGGTTTTAGAGATTATGCACAGCTGCACTGGATACAGCTAGTGCCTCTGTTTACCTCCTATTCTCTGTGACCCAACCTCAGTACGAGAAAGGCAAACTCCTTGTGTTACATCAAACTGCCCATAGTTGATAGACAACCAATATAGCCCAATACAATAGGGGTAAAAATAAGGTAGATTATTGACCTCTGCACTTAGTAAGTGCACTTAGTAGACTAGAAGGCACCACCTGCCTAAGGAATAAGTTATGCCTAAGAAATGTTTCTAGTCCATTGCCTTGGTAACGCTGATAAGAACATATTAATGTGAGAATTGTATTTAAGGGGCCAGGGTCTGAGGGAGCGGCAGAGTTCCACTTTTGGGCTCATCAGCGTGTCTTCCAGGCATGCTGCTTTTTCTCTTCTCTTTTCTATTTCCTACTGACCTTTTGTTAAAGCTGCAACCGAGCTGCCTGTTAGTTTTAACTCCTTTCTTCAGACAATCTGATATGAATTAAAGGAAAGGGCCCACGGTGCTGCTCCCACCATAACAGGATATAAGGCCTTTCTTTTTTCCCTGGGCTCATGGATTTTTACCTGGGTCTGCGTGCATATATTTTTGTTCTGACTTATTTTTGTTTTGTCTCTGATTTATTTTCTTTATCTAATTAGAGGCTTTCTAGATCTCTGGTTTTTCAATTATTTTTCTCTTCCTGTCTCTACACAGCAGCTATTCAAGGGTTAATTCTGTTTGGTGTCCTGGGAAAAAGGAAATGAATGGTGGTGGTGATGGGGATGTTTGTCTGACACGGGGAGACAAAGTGGCCACCTGAATAAATCTGATTCAGTGTCACCCATGCCTGGCAAACAAAGGCTTCGCTCTGGACAATATATGTGTATAACTCTTTTGTCCCCTACCTGTTGATGTTGTATTATATGTTTTAAATGTAGTGTGTCTGTCTACATGGTACCACAAACTGGCATATTGAGCGCTCATAAAATTTAAAGAAAACGTAAGATCAAATAAATCTTAACTGAGTAAATCTAAGATATGTTCATGAGATTAAAGTAAAAATATCCTTAAAACTATGAAGACATGTCTTTTTCCCTAGGCAAATAGTTAATCAAATTATGTTTGTTTCTGTAAGAGGTTCCAAATACAATGTTTATTGCTTTTAAAGTTTTTTCCTTTGGCAGAAAAAGGGTTTTTAGGACACTAATGATGTTTATTTAGTATCTTAATTTTTAAGAATGATCCATAATTTAATTATTAAATTAGGTAAATGCAAAAAGTAATTAATGCTTTAAAATGCTCTTGGCTTCTTACGATCTTACATTTTAGTCAAATGAGTAGGCTTCTAAATTGCCGGTATATGGGAACACAATGTTGTAAAATGGTTTTATTTTGAGTCATTCACTAAAAGACAACAAAAGCTACTGGAAAGCAAGGTTCAGGTCAATATGCAATGCTGCAGCAATCAGGGCTCAGGTCAGTGTGTGATGCTGTAGCCATGGCTCTGATGAGTTCAGGTCAATATGTAATTTTGTATATATTGCTTTGATGGGAACAACTGTCTATTTTCTTTTACCTAAATATCCTAAGAATTTAGAGACAATAAATAGGCCAATGAAACACTCCTTAACAATCTTTAGAAAAGTTAAAAACCCTCTAAAAGGAAAAGGGCAAATTTTATTGGTCCAGATGCTAACCACCCCAAGTGTCATCCCCTTACTGATCATCATCTTAGGAAGAAACAGCAGAGGGCCACTGGAGGAATCTATAAATAGTGACATCCGATGGTTGTTTAATGCCACTGCAACTTATAAGGTCAGTAGCTCTCCCCAAGAAGAAACACATTATTGTCTTGTGAGACCCCAAAATTAGTGCCCATCCATTCTGTCCCTGTCAAAGATGGGACACTCTTTTAAAAGTCCTATGGGAACTTGAAATTGGAAAAGACCTGTTTTTTTATATGCTGTTTATGCCCCCTCCAAACTCATTGCCCTTTCTGTAGGTAGGATCAGCAAGGGAAGTTAGTGGGACTTCTGCTTCCCAAGTCTTGGACCCCTCTCCTTCACCATTCGACAGAACATAGTCTCTCTGAACCATCAATGGCCCCCTCTGAAAATTTAGAACAGAAGGACATCCATGGGTGGCTATTTCTGACCTTTTGCAAGCTTTAGGCTTTTATCCCCATTTAAGTCATTCAACATTTTCCCTGGGGTGTACAGAAAATGAGAGACAAGGCCCTCCCACACTTGATATCTTAGCTTTAATGGCCACTGTCCATTCATGGATAATGAGAATATTTGGGGAGTTACAATGTTTTATTAATTGGAAGTACCAATGTTATCTGGAGTATAACCCCACCCAAACAAGGAGAGAGGGAACAACGGGCAGGGAAGGATGAACCAAGGTAGAGGTATGGGTGGCAATGCCTCACGCTTGAAACAGGCCTCTCCCGGTGGGCCATGAGGCGCCACTCTCACGAAGCTCATGATAGGTGCTTACTGGTTCGCCCGGATAAGCTTAAATGTTTTTTATATAGGGTGCATGCAGGGGAGTGGGTGACCTCCCCAACACCACCTGTAAACTCACTCTCTCTCTCTTAGATGGGATCTCAACAACCAAAGGTGGAAGCTCGAACTCCCCTGGTATGCATTCTCTGACACTAGGACAAATTCATCCCCCAGTACTTAAAGAAAAAAGCTCTCATTTTCTTTTGCACTCAGGCATGGCCATGATATTCACTAGGGAACAGAGAGACCTGGCCATCACAGGGAAGCCAAAATTATAACATTACCTTGCAATTAGATCTATTCTGTAGGAGGGAGGGCAAATGGAGTGAGGTGGCATATATTCAACTGTTCTATTACCTCCAAAACCATCCAGACTTATTAAAAAATTGCAGAGTCGAAACAATCCCAGCAGCAATGGCAAAGGTAGAATCCAGAGATCAGGTGACCCTGGGAAAACAGGATGACAGCCCTATAGGAGTTGCAGCACCTATAAAGCCCCCCCCTAACATTTGGGGGACCATACCTAAATAGGCCCCCTCCATATCATGGTGCTGCTCCTCACAACCAGGAGACCCAAGGGACACTTGAAATTAAAAAACAAAACAAAACAAAAACATCGGGGCTAATACAAAGGGGAGAGGAAGGGATGTTCCCCTTGTGGCAGTGGGAGGAGGAAAATTTGGACCCCAAATTGTCCATAAGCCATTATCACTGGCCAAGCTTAAAGAAATTAAAAAGGACCTTGGTAGTTACACCACTGAGCCTGATCAATATGTGCAGACATTTTGGTTACTCAACTCTTTATATGACCTCACGTGGAAAGATGTTAAGCTGCTCCTATATCAGACCCTGACTTCATTGGAAAAAGAACAAGTATATAAAAAGGCTAAAGAAGTGGGTGATGATTATTATAATGCCCAAAATCTCTCTATGAGGACAGACCGACAAGTTCTGATGGGAGAACAGGCAATCCCATTACAGGATCCCAACTGGGACCCCAAGGATGAGAGGCATAATTGGGAGAGAACTCATTATTTGTATTGTGTACTAGAAGGACTAAAAAGGGCTAAAGTTAAACCTTTCAATTATGGTTTATTGACAGCCACACATCAGGGGCAAAATGAGTCCCCAATGACCTTCTTAGAAAGACTAAAAGAGGCCATGGAAAAATTCATTAATTTGACTCCAGACTCAACAGAAAGAAAGGCCATCCTCAGAGACAAATTCTTAACCCAATCTGCGTTGGATATAAGAAGAAAACTTCAAAAACTGGTGTCATATCCAGAAAAGCCCACTTTGGACTTATTAGTGCAGGCCGCTAATTCTGTCTGTTATAATAGAGGCTTGGAAAGGGATGAACAAAAAGAAAGGGGTCATAGGGAAATTCTAGACACCATGCATATGAACACCAACCCATGGGATCACGGGCTTGAGTCTGTTTCAGTGTGGAAAGCTGGGGTATTTCCAATGAGAGTGTCCCCAACTGAGAGGCCATAGATGCCTCCAAAGCCCTGCTCACAGTGTAAAGGGGATGGCTGAAAGTCTGAGTGCGCCCAGATCTAAAGGAATCTGGAGTCCGCAAATCCAGAGCTCCAAAGATGGGTCCCAAGGCTCTCTCTCCAGGCACCCACCACCTGAGTTAAGACTGAAGAGCCTTGGGTGACCTTAAAGGTAGGACCACAGACCATCTGGCTCCTCTTGGATACAGGTGTTAGGTTTTCCACATTGCCTTTTGCCCCTGGTCCAAGATATTCTTGTAAAGTGATGGTTTGGCATATCAGGGGAGCCTCTTGAATGTTTTTTTTACACAATATTTAGCCTGCTCCTGGGGTGACCTCCACTTCTCTTGTTCCTTCTTAGTAACACCAGAAACCCCAACTCCACTGTTGGGGAGATATAACGACAAAAATCCAGGTAGAACTAGTTCTCCCTTCACAACCATATGGGTACCTCCCTTTGACAGAAATAGACATCAACCTAATGGTATGGGCAGATGACAAAGCTGTGGGATGGGCCCTCTCCACTATGCCTGTTCTCATTAAGCTAAAAGATCTGTCCTCTTTCCCCTGGCAAAAGCAATATCCCCTGAGGCCTGAGGTAAAGGCAGGACTGTTTCCCATTGTAAATCACTTGTTAAGCTTATTAATGAAGCAGTGGCTCCTTTCCATCCAGTGGTTCCAAATCCTTATACTTTACTGACTCAAATTCTCAATGGAACACAATGCTATTCGGTTCTAGATTTAAAAGATATCCTTTTTGGATCCCTCTCCACCCAGATGGTCAGCTTCTTTTTGCTTTTGAGGATCCTGGGGGGGGTGTACACCAATTAACGTGCACAGTATTGCCTCAGGGTTCCAGGGTCCTATAGTCCCGTGACATACCTGAACAAATCCTAGATGCACTCTACAACTCGTGGCTCCAGGGTACCTTCCAAGATTATACCCCTCCCAATTTTGCTTCTTTTCATTATGCCTTGTTTTTCTTATCCTTCAGGATTCACCCTCTGTCCATACTCCCTGTGCCAGATAAACAAGTAAGAAGTGGATTAATTCACATTAGGCCTTTTCTTGTTACTTATATATTCAGTGGCTAAACAGCCTCAAGCTATAGTGGCCACACTGTGGCTATAGGTGATTCCCTAACATTATCCTGTTGGACTAACTGTAGCCTCCCTGTTGGACCTGTCATATGGACAAGGGATTTTGCAACAGTATTTTCTTATAGGACCTATCAGACTAGATTTAGAAGCCTGACAGATCAATCAAAGTGTTCTAATACTAATTTTTCCATTATTCTGCCTCCAGCCACTTTAGTAGATACTGGTACTTATAAATGTATTAAGATGTAAAAGAAAAGCCCAAATGATGTAACATATAGAGAGTCAACAAAGATCTTTATTCAAATCACTCCAAAGCCTATTCCTGCTCTTCACAGTACTAACCTTTGGACTCACATGGCACAAAATGTATTAAACACATCTTCCTTCTGTATGTTCAAGCCCAAGTCAGCTAAATAGGTCCTAATCTCACATTTAATTGGTCTTAGTCTAACTGAATGAAGAATTCAAAAACAGATAAATCTTAACTTAACATCCCTTTTGGGTTTTAATGGCTATAATCATGATGCTCATAAGACACAGGTTTCAGGAGACCTCATTCCAATCTCAATGATTGTTCCAGGAGACTGTTTGCATATAGGACCAGTGCCATGTAAACTTAAATGTAATCATACAATGGATAGCCCAGTGCCAACAACAAAGTAAATTTACCCTTAGGTTAGTGAGTATTTTGTTTTAACTTCTCTTATTCCACCATTCCTAGGGGATTTCAGGGTTGCTGTTATGTGGCCAAATTTGAAATGATTCTGCCCTCTCCCCTGTCATCAGCCCATTCACAAGCCACACGTTCCCAACCCCCTGACTATAATAGCAATTTATATCTTTGGTTTCCAGGTCTTGTTACAGGACTGACAGCCACTTTGTTGGCCATCCCTGGGTTAATAATAGGTGCTTATATCTAAATAAATCAATCGGCTTATTTAATCACCAAAATTTCTAATGATACTGGCTTGGCTTTGGCAGCCATCAATAAAGAAGTAAGATAAAGTACTGTTCAAGGTTATTGTTCAAGGTGCTTATTATTTCAGCCATTCCTAGAAAAAATGTAAATATCTAGAAAAGAAAACTTGTAACTCTTTAAAGTCCAGGCCACTGTAAAACTTGGATAGATGATTTTAATTTGTTTCTCACTTTGTTAGAGTTTATAAAATTGTTTCAAAATATAAAGTCAAGACAGGATTAAGACAGAAAAGAACCAGTGTATAAAAATGAGAGAGAAATGTAAAAAGATACATGGGTATGAGAAGTTTTTGGTAAGGAAGGATAAAAAGAAAAGAGAATATTTTAAGAATAAGAAAGCATCTTCTATGGTAAAGTTTATCCTAAGATTTTCCCAAGTGGAAAAGGTTAAAAGCAAGTTGCTGAAGGTTTGAGTATGTCACAGAATGTTTGTAAGGGATGAAGCTTATGAAAGGAATATTACATATATAATAAAGGTGGTTATATTTAAAAACTAGTTAAAAGGTTTACAATGGGGTTCCATTAAGCCTACCCCTTTTGAGACCTCTAGTGGCCATTCTATTCATACTCATATTTGGCCCATGGTTACTAAATTATATGATCAAGTTTTGTCTCCAGCAGTGTTGAAGCTATCAAGCTCCAGATGAGGCTCCAGATAGAACAACAGATGAGCATCTAGCGGATCCCCTTGGATGGTTGCAGCCATGAGGGTTGAAGTGACTTGGGACATCAGCTGATTTAATTCCCCAGAGACAAGTTGCTTGCTCACACTCTAAGGCTGAGGCTGTACATCACCCCCTTTCGGTACGGAAGTAGCCAGACTGATTCCAACATTCAAATTTCTTAATTGCTGTATGGGTTTAAGCAAGTTAATAGAAGAGGGGGGAATGATCTGGGAATGGGTAGATAATTACATTCTATTCCCTGTCCTAAAGCAGAGCAAGCATCTGAAGGTTTAAAACAGAAAGTCTGGTCACTGCCCTGCTCCACAGGCAGGCAGAAAACTGCCTGTCAGCATAAGATAAGATAAATATGAAACCCAAAAGTAAGAGACCCACAGAGAAGTGAAAGAATTAACAAAGAACACTATGCATCATCTAATATAGTCACGAGCGATATCAGAACAAAGAACAGGCTAAAGAACAAAACTAGCCTATTGATGAATTTGGTAACAAAAATAAAAAATGTTAAAACTGAGAAGGCCGCAGACTTGAGAACGAAACTCGAGAAGAAGCATTATCCTTTCATGTGGAAGCTGGCAAAGTGGGCTAAAACAGGCAACTATATTTTATGCTGGTATAAGCGAAGATAACAACCGGGGTGGGAAAAAAGGCATAGGGGTAACTTATATAAGCTCCGCATTTTTTCAAGAGGTCGACTCTCTCTCTTTCTGTTACTTTCACTTTTGCAATAAATCCTGCCTTGCATTAAATTCCAACTGAGTCTCCTGGTGATTAATTCTTTAACTGCTGAGGGGAAGAACTCACGATTGGGTGGGTGACACAACCACCTGAACTGTAACAACTCTATCATGTTCTCTGAATGGAGGCGTGGTGCTGCACGCTCTCTCTCTCTCTCTCATTGTCTGTAATTTAAAAAAATCCTTTTTTTTTTTGTGGTACCGGGGATTGAACCCAGGGGCATTCTACCTCTGAGCTACACCCCGAGCCCTATTTTTTATTCTTTGTTTTGAAACAGGGTCTCACTAAATTGTGGAGGGCCTCACTAAGTTGCTGAGGCTGGCCGTGAACCTGGGATCCTCCTGTCTCAGCCTCCCAAGTACTGGGATTACAAGCCTGCGCCACCACGCCCAGCTTAAAAAATCTTACTTTAACTTGGCAATGACCTGTCCCAGCTCATTATTTGTATGTGGGCTCAGGAAAAGAACCCACGGGGTGGCCTACCAAACCGTAACAGTAGCCATGATGACTGTCCTTCGCCGCCGCCTCCTTGACGGTCGCGGGCGCCACAGTCACTGGAGAGCGTGGGAAGGAAGACCCGCGGCAGGAAAGGAAAGCACTGAGCGAGCGAGCACGCTAGGCAGCGGGAGCGGACGGCTGGAAAGGGCCAGAGGTCACCGGAAGCCCAAGGCATGCCGGGCCAGACCTAGCGGCCGGTCTCCTCCCTCAACGCGGAG
>PVJS01034645.1:0-21455 GCA_004027185.1 Glis glis
CAGGGGCGTTCTACCCCCGTGCTACACCCCCGGCCCTATTTTTTATGCTTTATTTTTGAAACCGGGTCTCACGAAGTTGCGGAGGGCCTCACTAGGGAGAGAGAGACAGGGAGGGAGGGAGGGAGGGAGGGAGGGAGAGAGAGAGAGAGAGAGAGAGAGAGAGAGAGGAGAGAGGAGAGAGGAGAGAGAGGAGAGAGAGAGGAGAGAGGAGAGAGGAGAGAGATCAGAGCATGCGCGCCGAGGCTGGCCGTGAACCCAGATCCTCCGGTCTCCGCCTCCCAAAGTACTGGGATTACAAGCGTGCGCCACCACGCCCGGCACCACTGATCTTTTTACTGTGAGGTTTTACCTGTTCCAGAATGTCATAAAGTTGGACTCATACAGAGTGTAGCCTTTTCAGATTGGCTTCTTGCACTTAGTAATATGCACTTACATTTCCTCAATGTATTTTCATGGTGTGATAGATCATTTCTTTTTAGCACTGAATAATATTCCACTGTCTGGATATACCACCGTTTACCTAGTCACCTACTGAAGGATGTTATTAGTTGCTTCCAAGTTTAGGCAATTATGAATAAAGTTGCTATAACCACTTGTGTATGGGTTTTTATGTAGACATAAATTCTCAAATCATTTGGAAAATACCAAGGAGCACAATTGTTGGATCCTATGGTGAGACTATGTTTAGTTTTGTAAGAAACTGCCAAATGGTCTTCCAAAGTGACTATTCCATTTTACATTCCCACCGACAGAGGATGAGAGTTCCTGTTGCTCCACATCTTCACCAGATGCAGTCCAAAAAAATAAAAGACAAAACATTATGGGTCTTCAATGGACAAAACCATCTCCCCCCCCAGGGGGAGGGTATATAATCCTCATGAGAAAACGTGGCATTTGGATCTGACTTTGAAGGACTCAATTTGGAAAGTAAATTATGCTCCTTCAGCTCCTCAGGATCATAGAATTTTGGATTTGAAAGGAACCTCAAAGGTCATCAGTTTTGTTCTGATGGTTTGAGAAGCCCCTGTCTTTAATTAATGGAAACAGGATTCTCTTTATTGGCTACCTTTTTTGGGGAGTGGCACTGGGGATTGAACCCAGGGGTGTTTTACCTCTGAGATACACCCCCAACCCTATTTTTATTATTTTATTTTTATTTATTTATTTTTTTATTTTGAAACAGGGTCTCAATAAGTTGTGGAGGACCTCACTAAGTAGCTGAGGGTGGTCACGAACCTGCAATCCTGCTGTCTCAGCCTCCCAAGTACTGGAATTACAAGTGTGAACCACCACGCCCGGCCCTATTTTTATTTTGAAACAGGGTCTAAGTTGCTGAGGGCCTTGCTAAATTGGTGAGGCTGGCCTCAAACCTGTGACCCTCCTGTCGCAGCCTCCCAAGTACTAGGATTATAGATGTGTGCCACCATACCTGCCTTGGCTACATTTTAAAACTGACTTTGCTCCCACAGGTCAGTGGTACGAAGGGAATGCCACACCTGTATATTTGGAGAATGTCTATTCTCATTCAGAACCTAGTTCTTCCCTCCCTCCCCATACAACCAGCTCACTGGGCTGACCTGAGGCCAGCTCACCAAGTAGGAGGCTTATCTTTCCTCTCTTCTTCCTTCCTGCCTTCCTTCTCCTCTTCCTCCTCCTCCTCCTAAGGACGGTGGCCCAAATACTCCTTGCTCTAGGAATGCTTAGTGTGGATCCAGATCTAGATCATGGGCCTTCAAACTCTCTCATGGTTTTAAAAGTATGCTGGGCGTGGTGGCGCATGCTTGTAATCCCAGTACTTGGGAGGCGGAGACTGGAGGATCCAGGTTCGTGGCCAGCCTCAGCTACTTAGTGAGGCCCTCGCAACTTTGTGAGACTCAGTTTCAAAATAAAGTATAAAAAATAGGGCCAGGGGTGTAGCTCAGAGGTAGAACGCCCCTGGGTTCAATCCCTGGTACCGCAAAAAAAAAAAAAACAAAGAATAAAAAATAGGGCTGGGGGTGTAGGCCAGAGGTAGAATGCCCCTGCATTCAATCCCTGGTACTGCAAAAAAAAGTATGTACATTTTAATTATTTAGAAACATAATAAAAATACACATTAATCAAATGAGTTATGAAACTGCTTCCCCCCCACCCTGTGGTGTTGGTGATTGAACTCAGGGGCATTTACTTCCAAGCTACACCCCCAGCCCTTTTTTTATTTGTTTATTTATTTTGAAACAGGGTGTTGCTAGGTTGCTGAGAGTCTCACTAAGTTGCTGAGGCTGGTTTTCAACCTGCGAACCTCCTGTCTCAGCCTCCCAAGTACTGGGATTACAGGCATGTGCCACCACGCCTAGCATGCATCAGCTTTTAATGAACTGGATGGACACCACTGGCTCATTTAGTGTTGCCTCCAGGTTAACTCACTTCAGTGAAGACTTCGGAAATGGAACTTCTGTGCACTTGAACTTCTTATGCGTAGGCATCGCTTTGGAAGGCCATGGCTCAGAGACTGGCACTGGAGAGGTGCCAGTCTCCAGCAAATATCTACTGCATAAAGAAAATCATCATGGAACTTATAACTAGACCAGAAGAACTCATTTTCATAAGACAAATTTCTTAAGTTAGAAAAAGCAAACATAAAGGCTAAGCATAAAAGAGAAAACTCTGGCAAGGACAAAAAAGCTCATTTCTTTGCAAGGTAAGACATTTATTTTGGTTACAGTTTTAGTGTTTTAACACTGGTGATACAACAGACATTAAACTTGCTTTGTGTGTGTGTGTGTGTGATGTTGGGGCTGGAACCCAGGGCCTCACTGAGCTACACCCCCAGCCTTTTTTTTTTTAAACCAGTTTGCTACCGCCCCCTTTTCTGTCCAGAAAAATCACACTTTCATAATCAAATTACCCTAAAAGCTGGCAGGAGGTAAGCCGGAACAAACGTTAGGCTTCTGACCAGTCCACAAACAGCCAATACTTCTGGTCAGGACAGAATCTTGACCTGGAAGGACCGTCTTTGTTGGTTCTTTAGTGATTCCTGACACCAGTTTTATGACAAACAAAATTTCCTGCGAGAAAAGCTTCTATCTTAACACTTAAGATCAGTGCTTATTCTGATTAAAACATTAGCATCTTAACACTATTAACATCTTAACATGAACTTGGGACACGAAAGGCACCAACGTTCCCTTTCAGAGCCATGCATCGCCACGGAGGGACGCAGCGCCACCTGCTGGCCACCATGTTCTTACTCACTGCCTCTAATTTCCTGGTGGTGCTAAAATTTCAACTGGGGAATCCTTAGAGACCCCCTACTAAAAGGGACCATCGTGGTCTTCTAGAAGAATCCCCTCATTTGATAGGTGGTGGTTTATGCTCTGAAGATAACAGAGCAGCAGGGGAAAAAACCAGCCTATGGAAAGGGAGACTGCTCTAAGATTGAGAAGAAAACCTTTGGTGCTCCACTTTTGCCTGGATGGCCTCTATTCGTCAAAGCAAGGGAACAGGTCTGGGATGGGGGAGGGGCACCCTGAGTTCCTATTCCATCACTTCCCAAGGGTAGAAAGCTGTTCAAGACCAGCTCCCACCCACGGCTGGGCATGTGGTGGCTCTTAGACAACAACAGACTTGTATTTTACTTAAAGAACTAGGAGCTAATTCTCGTGAAAGTAAATGTGGGGTTTCTGGGCCTAAAGATGATGAAGAAATCCCGAGTTCTCAGCAAAGAAGCCCCAGAGGAGAGGAAGCAATTCTACCAACGGCCTTTCCCTCTTCTATCCCCATAGAGAGGCCTTCAAGAGGCGCCAGCCAGTTAATTAGCAACATCAACCTGCTACATTTGCCTAAGTGGCTGTGACTGTCCTATGAGGTGACCGCAGCCTGGGCATAGGAGGGGAGCCCCAGCCCCAGCCCCTGAGCCTCTTCCAGGAGCAGAGCAGAAAGCCTGGGGCTGCTCTGTGCCATCTGGAAGAATGGCCACAGTCTAACCTGACCACTTCCTTCTCGGGCCGGATCAAGGGTGTGAGCTGTGCTGCACTGGTCTCTCCCCTCATTTCTTGAGGAGCGTCATAGGAAGGGGGACCTTAAAGAGCTGGGAAACTCTGAAGGGCATGACCTTAATCATTCTGAACCCCAGCTCCTTTAAAAAAAAGTAAATACAAGGCTAAGTTCTGTCAGCTTTATGGGTTATTGTGAGGGTCAAGTTAGATTAAGTGGGAAGCCATCTGAAAACTGTGAAGTGTGGTGCACAGCTCAGCAAATGGCCTATCTTGATAGCCCAATATCTGGAAAGATAACAGATCCTAGCTGTTCAGGGGCGCTGTGGTTGCTGAGAAAAGGGGAGGTGACTTCCAGGCGGTGCTGCGTTGCCCCTGCTGTGATCGGAGATCTGTACCCCTGGGAGTGAGGACTTTAGGCCATCTGCTTATTCTTTCCCAGCTGGAAGCTCCTAGTTCACCTTGAAAAAGGCACCTTGACATGAACACTGCTGGAATTTAAATTTAAAGCTGAATTTTCAATATTTAACAAAGTCCCTGATATTTCTTTCACTTTGGGTGAACTCCTTTGTGAATCCGTGCCAGTGCCAGAGATCCTACATGAACTCATGCTTCTGGGAGCTGCGGACACCCACCAGCTCCCATACAACATCCAATGTAAGACACTCAAAAACAGAGTCTAATTCCATAAACTCTGATGCGACCCCTATGTGCCAAGTGCTGTGGACGTAGCTGAGGACCACATTTCTGCCCTAAGGGAGCCCGAGGATACACAGCATCACACCACTTCTCTTAACAAGACTATAAAGTCCCAACCAGACTGTTCAAAACAAAGCCCCCGTCTTCTGGCACACATGCACACACGAGTGCTAGCTTGCATGTGTCATCATCCTAAAAACGTCCTCAGAAAGGTCGTTTCGTGTGTTTGCTCGACTACCAATAAAGGATCCATCGGGAGGCCGCACCATGTCTCATCCCTCCAGGCTGAGTCACTCCAGGGCACCAGGGAGCCATCGGATCCACCTGTAAGTGGGCAGGGTGCGCACCTGGGACCCTTCATTTCCCTCTGGCCCCTGGCTGCATTCCTGAGAGGCACAACCCCTCGCGCACACCCTCACACACATGCTGTAATTGGCCAACTTCCTCCTTCTGTTCTTGGAATAGCAACGGGGACAAAAAAGCAGTTAGCACGGGTGGCTTGGCCTCGACAACACTATAATTCTGGACAAAACCCTTGTAATTCTCCAAATGGTGGGGTTTTTAAATAGGCTGGACCTCAACACCCTGTTTTCTAAAAAAGAAAAAGATAAAACTGTGCCCCGAGGCATCGCTCTCCTAACAAGCGAAGTAACAGGACGTTCCACGGGCAAGATTCCAAAGCAGCGGGCTCGGAACGCAAGCCTTCCAGAGAGGCACATTTTTAAATTCTATGGGTTTAGGAGAGTCCTCCAGGAGAACGGGGTTTGCCCACCCAAGGGCCTCCTTGGGTGGCATCTTGAATCCTAAGGAAATAATTTAAAAAGCAGCCTCTTCATGGGAATTTCCATCTGCTAACGACTGACGATACCCCCGGCCCAGCTTCGGGCCTCAGGATGCCCCCCTGCCCAGGAGCAGGGTGTGGAGGGCGGGGAGGAGACCAGGTGACAGTGGGGACAGAGGCGCCCACACTTGCATAGTTCCCTTCCTAGGCTCAAGGTGCTGAGGCCTCCACGAAGGAGAGAACTGGGAGACGGGAAGAGGGGAGAAGGAGCCCCGCAAGCACCTCCCACACACCTCCGGTTCTGGGCCATCAGGAAGCATGCATGCCACAGGCCTTCCCCGAGCCCCCGCCTCAGGGAGAGGGCATAAATGACAGGAACAGGACAACCAGGGAGCAAGAATGCCCTCCTCGGCAAGCTTCATGTGCCCCCTGGAGGGAAGTGGCCCAGGGCCACGTTGGGACAGACATGTGGGCAAACGCCTTGTGACGCTGGGAGTAGGGACACTGTGTTTCCTAAACATGGCGGCTGGGGACACCCTCAAGCAGGGCCTCCCCATCAGACCTCTAGAGAAGAGGCGGTGGGGTGCCCTAGAGTTTCAACTTCCCCTCCTTGACTAGTCTGTCATTAAGCTGGCAGAGCTGGGCCAGGAAGCCATCGTTGGGGCCAATCTCACGGTTCTGCCTCACAATGCTCAGAGCAGACTTGACGTCCATCTTCTGACGCAACATGAGGTATGCGATGACTAGAGTCGGGGAGCGGCTATAACCCTCGCGGCAGTGGACAAGCACCCGGCCTGTAAGAAATTGGGAGAGGCGGTGAGCCAGGGACATCCAGCTACATCACAACTCTTGCTGAAAGTCTACTGTGAAAGGGAAGTCAAAAATGTTAGGCGGCTGGGTGCGGTGGCGCACGCCTATAACCCCAGCTACCTGGGAGGCTCAGGCAGGAGGATTGCATGCTTGAGACCAGCCTCAGCAACTTGGTGAAACTCTCCAAATAAAGAATAAGAGCTGGCTACAGTGGTACATGCCATAATCCCAGTTCTTAGGAGGCTGAGACAGAAGGATCACAGATTCGCAGGTTCAAGGCCAGCCTCAGCAACTTAGTGAGGCCCTCTACAACTTAGCAAGACTGTATTCAAAATAAAATATAAAATAGGGCTGGGGATGTACCTTGGAGGTAGAATGCCCCTGGGTTCAATCCCCAGTACCAAAAACAAAACAAAAAAATTATGTGATGCCATTGGGTACCTATTAAAATGGTTAAAATAATAAAAATAGAAAACATAACACATTACACGTGGAACACTAGGACTCTGCTGTGTGGCCGGGGAAGCAGGGTGCAGAGGAGCCAACACTCTGGAAACTACACGGCAGAATCCACTTGAGCAGGTCACTGGCATCCCAGGCCGCCCGGGCCCAGCCCTCGCAGGAACGCGCACCCATGTTTACCAAGAGACACGACCCGAATGTCTGCAGGCAGCGCTGTTCATAAAGGCCCTGAGCTGGAAACTCCCACAGGCCCACCAACAATAGAATGGATAAGTAATATGAATGAACAATCTACAACTTACCAGAAACAACATGTATGAAGCACACAAATACAAAAGGGTTCCACAGCAGAGGACAGCAGGCATGGCTGACCTGTGGCGTGAGAAGCTCGAGTGCAGTCTCTCTGGCAGCGAGGATGGGGCACAGAGACCGGGAGGGGACGCGCTGGGCTTCCCAGGGCGCTGGTTGTTTTGTTTCCTGATCTGCGGGCTGGCACATGGGTGTGTGCCATTCACTGAACAACACACTTGTGACATGGAACTTCTCTCTCTTTTTTTTTTTTTTTTTGGCAGTACCAGGGATTGAACCCAGGGGCATTCTACCTCTGGGCTACACCCCCAGCCCTATTTTTTATTCTTTATTTTGAAACAGGGTCTCACTAAGTTGCGGAGGGCCTCACTAAGTAGCTGAGGCTGGCTGCGAACCTGCCATCCTCCTGTCTCAGCCTCCCAAGTACTGGGATTACAAGCGTGCGCCACCATGCCCCCGGCTTCTATGTATTTTATATTTCAGTCAAAGCAGAACATGGAAATAACTCAAATGTCCATCAACAGGTGAATGGATGAACGAACTGTGGGACATCCACATGCTGAATACTGCTCAGCAATAAATAGAAAAGGAATGAACTATGGATGTGTGTAACAACATGGATGAAACGCAGAATGATTACTGAGTCACAGAGACCAGAAGAAGAGTGCATGCCATGTGATTCTGTTGATACAGAGCCCTACAAAATGCATATTGATCTTTAGTGACAGAAAGCAGATCAGCATGGGCTGGGGATACAGCTCAGTGGTAGAGAGCTTGCCTAGCATTCACAGGCCCTGGGTTCAATCCCCAGCATGGCAAACAAAACAAAGAAGACAGATCAGTAAGTGCTTGGGAATGGAGGGTAGAGAGGGGCAGAAGAGTCACAAAGGGACATAAAAAAAATTTGGGGGGGTGATGGATACATTCACTGTCTTGTGACAAAGGTTTCATAGGTATACACATGTCAAAATTCATTCAATTGTCATGTTAAATATGTGTAGTTTGTTGAATGCCAATTATATCTCAACAAAGAATTTTTTTGTGGTACTGGGGATGGAAACCCAGGGGCATTCTACTTCTGAGCTACACCACCAGCCCGATTTTTTTTATTCTTTTTTGTGTGTGTGTGGTACTAGGGATTGAACCCAGGGGCATTCTACCTCCAAGCTACACCCCCAGCCCTATTTTTTATTTTTTATTTTGAAACCGGGTCTCACTAAGTTGTGGAGGGCCTCACTAAGTAGCCAGCTGGCCTCGAACCCGGATCCTCTGGTCTCAGCCTCCCAAGTACTGGGCGTGCGCCACCACGCCCAGCTCAACAAAGAAATTTTTAAAAGGACAGATGTCAGTTAGGTGTGGTGGTGCACACCTATAATCTTAGTATTTGGGAGGCTAAGACAGGAGGATAGCAGGTTCAAGGACAGTCTCAGCAAGTAGGAGATTCAGCAACCTAGTGAGACCCTGTTTCAAAATAAACAATAAAATAGGGCTGGGGATGTAGCTTGGGGGTAGAATGCCTCTGGGTTCAATCCCCAGTACTACAAAACAATAAAATTAAATTAAAAAAATAAAAAGGGCTGGGTGTGTAGCTCAAAGGTAGAACCCTACTGGGTTCAACCCCCAGTACCAAAACAAAACAAAGGATGGCTATCAAATACCAATGCAAACAAAAACAACACACACACACACACACACACACACACACACACACACACACACCCTCTCCTGGCTCTCCAGAGGGCCCCTGAGGCCCTACAAAATCTGGCCCTTCCTCTGATGTCATCTCAGCTACCCTTCCCCCTGCAACCCAGCCTGCTCTTGTCTTTCCCCAGGTGTTGGCTCAGAAGGCCTTTCCTACCCACAAGCCATCCCTATCCCTCAGCCTGCCTCGTCCCCTTCTCCCTGCTCCCACTGACATGTAAGCTCCCCCCCAGGAAAGGGGGGGTCTGCCTTGCTCCCTGCTGTATTCCCAGCACTAGGTGAAAGAATGAAGGAAGGAATTATGAGGAGATGCCAGAGGTCATCCTCAGCAAGGCCCAGTCTGGTACAGGGAGGCCAGGAGAGAGGGGGCTTCCCTCTGCTGACACCCCTCCCGGGACTGAGTGGTTAAGTTCTTGTCATCTCTCTCTCCTTGGTACTAGGGATTGAACTCAGGGACATTCAGCTGAGTCCTGGGGGTGAACTCAGCTACACCCCCAGCCCTTTTTTTTTTATTTTGAAACAGGGTCTCACTAAGTTGTTCAAGGGCCTTGCTAAATTGCTGAGGCTAGCCTTGAACCTGCAATCCTCCTGTCTCAGCCTCCGAAGTACTGGGATTACAAGCATGCACCACCATGCCCAGCTTGTCATCTCTCTTACATAGTTTTTTTTTTTTTTTTTTAAGATAGGGTCTTGCCACATTGCCCAGGCTGGCTGCAAACTCCTGGGCTCAAGCTCCTGGGCTGCAAACTCCCGCCTCAGCCTCCTGAGTGGCTGGGACTACAGGCATGCACAATCATGTCCAGTCTTTGTCATTTCTCACCTATGCTCCCTCGACACCCCTCACCACTGCCATTCCATGCTCCATCCAGCAGTTGGAAGAATCTTTCCAAAATATAAATACGACCTGTCACCATCAGCAAGGCAGAGTCTAGACCCCAAAGTGCCGCTTATGAGGCCGCTGCTTCGCCGCCTTTCCGTGCTTTTTCTCCTCAGTGCCTTTGCATTCCCTTGACTTGAAACACCCTCTCCCTCTATCTACCTGGTAAACTCCTACTCACTCCTACCACTCCAGTTCAAGTATTTCCTTTCTCAGCATAGGGGTTTAAAACCAAAACTCTAAACCTGGGCTTAACTTTTAACTTAAATGTATCAATCCTGCTAATCTTCAAACCCAGCTGCTTTTTCCTACACTGGTCTAGATGCTGCTGTAAGGTACTGTGTAGCTGTAACTAATGTCTACAACCAATTGACTTTTTTTTGGAGGGGGTGGTTACTAGGGATTAAACCCAGATCTACCTCTGAGCTAGATCCCTAGCCCTATTTTATTTTTTATTTTGTAACAGGGTCTCGCTAAGTTGCTAAGGCTGGTCTTGAACCTGGGATCCTCCTGTCTCAGCCTCCCAAGTACTGGTATTACAGGCAATTACCAATGGACTTTAAAAGATTTTACCTTTGATAGTGTGGGTGGGACTTAGCTGATCAGTTGAAGACTTTAAGGACTGAGGTTTTCTGGGGGAGTGATTCTGCCTCAAGACAATAACATAGAAACTCTACCTGCTGGCCTGTCTTACAGATTTTAGACTTGTTAATCCTGACAATCACTTGAGCCAATTCTTTAAAATAAATCATTCATATGTGTGTGTGTGTATAAATCAATACACAATTCCTCCCTAATCTGTGGTTTTACTCTGCACAGTTTCGGTTACCTGTGGTCAACCATGGTCAGAAAATATTAAATGGAAAATTCCAGAAATAAACAATTCATAAGTTTTTTTTTTTTTTTGCGGTACCGGGGATTGAACCCAGGGGGGTTCTACCTCCGCGCTACACCCCCGGCCCTATTTTTTTGTGGTACCGGAGATTGAACGCAGGGGCGTTCTACCTCCGCGCTACGCCCCCGGCCCTATTTTTTATACTTTATTTTGAAACCGGGTCTCACGAAGTTGCGGAGGGCCTCACTAGGTAGAGAAAGAGAGAGACAGGAAGAGAGAGAGAGAAAGAGAAAGAGAGAGAGAGAGAGCTGAGGCTGGCCGCAAACCCGGATCCTCCAGTCTCTGCCTCCCAAAGTACTGGGATTATAATCGTGCACTACCACGCCCGGCCAACAATTCATAAGTTTTAAATTGGGGGCTGTTCTGAGAAGTGTGATAAGATCTCGCATCACCCTGCTCTATCCCGCCCAACACGGGAATCACCCCTTGGTCCAGCGTATCCACTCTGTATACACTACCCGACTGTCAGTCACGTGGCAGATTGGCTGCCGTGCTGTTGCAGGGCTGTGTTCAAGGAACCCTTATTTTACTTAATAACAGCCTCAAAGTGCAAAAGTAGTGATGCAGAGGAGGCGCCAGAGCATAAGACATGGAAGGACAGAGGCACTCTGGCACTCTGAGGCAATGCTGCGGGGCATATAGGAAAGTATGTAGTGTATATAGGGTGTAGTACTATTTGTCTGCAGTTTCAAGTGCCCACTAGGGGTCTTGGAACATATCCCATGAGGATAAGGGGGGACAACTATATAATGATTTATAACTATATAAATCAACAAAATAAATCATATAAGCCAAGCATGGTGGCGCACACCTGTAATCCCAGTACTTGGGAGGCTAAGAAAGGAGGATCGCAGGTTCAAGACCAGCCTCAGCAACTTAGCAAGATCCTCAGCAACTTAGTGAGACCCTGTTTCAAAATGAAAAATATTTAAAAAGCTGGGGGTGTATCTCAGAGGTAGAATACCCCTGGGTTCAAAACATACACACACACACACACACACACACACACACATATATATATACATATATATAATAAATCATATATATAGTCTACTGGTTCTGTTTTCTGGAGCACTAGCAGCCCTCTGGTGGCACCTGGTAAACAGGAATTATTTGGAAGGAAATCTCTGGCCCAGAGTCAAACAACATCTCTTCAGCTCCCTTCACCCTACCCCAAAACACAACTCTATTTTCCCAGAACCACCCAAATCAGGAGGTAGGGGGCCTCCACTTTCCTGTCCATTCACTCTCTAGCCATTATACCCAAAGCACTCACAATGGGGCTCCCCCGCCCCTGTCTGGGACTGGGACCCTCTGCAGAGCAGCAGCCTTAGCACCTAGAACATACGCCATGCCCAGGATGCATAGGGCCAACCAAGCCCAGCTCAGCTGCCACCTCCACCAGCCTCCTTTGATCTTCCCAGCTAGAAGTGACTGCTCCTTCCTCTGAGCACCCCCCTCAACCATCCCATCTGGCTCTTAGTGATGGCTCCATGGTCCCTTGAGGCCAGTGCATTTCCGCTGACTTGCTTGCCCAGTCTTGGAGCATTTATACATGGCATTAGAGCCCGTGGAACTCACTGTCACTCATTCAGTAATCACATGGAAGAGAAGACACTGTGCCCAGCCCTAAACCATGAGGGAGAGCAGAGGACGGGGAGGGAGAGCAGAGGACGGGGAGGGACAGGCAGTGAGAGCTTTCCAGACGGAAAACCTAGCCCACTGGGACTAAGGCAGGAGGCCAAAAGAAGTCAGGGTATATATGGCTCCTGGTTGTGAGGAACAAGGACACAAAGTCAGAGAGCTCTGAGTCCCCTGAATGGATATTATATGATATTATATGAGAAGTGTAAAATCCATCCCCTTAGCTAGACCCCTCATTCTCTATCTGTTCAGGGTGAGGAGCTCAGTACAGCTGGAGGGGACCAAGAAGGGCCTGACAATACAGCCTGCAGTTTCCCCAGTCAACAGATCTCTCCTGGGCTCTGAATATGTGCTAGCCAGTGGTTTAGGAGGCTGTCCACTGGGAATCACTGGACAGGGAGGCTGCTGGGCCAAGACGCATTAGCGCAGCCAAGACATGGCTGACCATGCCTCTTGGGTACCCCTTTCCCAAGGAGGGAGGAAGGGGTAACGGGAAGAGCTGAGAGGAACAGCTACAAGCAGGAAGGGAAGGGACCCAGCCTCCTCGGCTAGTGGCTGCACCGTGGCCTTCTACGATCGCTGTGAGGATGCCCTGTCTGACTGCCAGCCCCTCCACAGTTCTCCTTCAGCCCTACCGCTTCTGGAGGCTGCAGGAAGCATTTAAAGAGTAGCTGGAAGATTTGACCTGTAAGTGTAGTCTGCTGACCCCCCAGTCTAAGCCAGTCACGGCCACCCCATTTCCCCTGACCAGGCATTCATGTAAGTACCCAGCCAGTGAGATGGGAGGGGTCTCCACCAGAGGAGATCCGGGGAATGTTTTACTTGCTCTCCAAAGGAGAGAAACAGAAGGGAGAGATGGTCGCTCATCTGCTGCACTTTGGCCAGGATGTGGTGGCTGGATCCTGTCTTGGGACCGAAAGGGGAGTCCCCAGTACTGAGACTGGCAGAAGAGAGAGGGGGAAAGAATCGGGTCCAAATGCCACCATTGAGCTGCTGAAATCAATCAGCCCTGGTGCTCTTTCCCCTCAGGACTTCTTATCGGGGGCAATAATAAATCTTGCTCATTAAAGATGTTAGAGTTGGAGGAGGGGTGAGAGGCTGGAAACCAACCCTCAGCCAAAGACAAATCCAATGCGAGGACCTGGCACTGCCATCATGTGAAAGAACTGAATGCCCTGTGCAACGCGGGCCCACCTGCCAGGCAGCCAGGAGGCCAGAGAGGACCCGCAGCTCCCCATCATTCCACAGGGGATGGGAAACAAGAGGGCTTCCAAAGGAGACCTGCTGTGGGCCTGTTTTCTAGAAGGACAGTGCAGGTCTTCCTGTTCATTACTGGGCAGCAGGTCCCTTACCATTCTTTTGAGCCAAGGCCTGGTCGATGAAGTCTGCAGCCCTTTCGAAGTAAGCGCTGAGGTTGAACTCCTGCGTGTCATTGGCCTTGATGCCCAGGTAGGTGATGCCGGAGTCCTTGTAGAAGTTGGCATTGGTGTTGACATGCATGAAGGACCTGCCCTCGGCGGCGTTCAGGACATGGGTGATGCCCAGTTTCTGCAGCTTGGGGATATCCTGAGCCACAGACCTGGACAGGAGACAGCGGCAGGGTATGATTAACTGACCACCTGGTAGCCTCGGGGGAGGAAGAGGGGGAAGAATCAAAGCCTGTTAGCAAGGCAAGGAACCCCTCTGTGTGCTGGCCCAGCCGGCTTCTCCAGCCTCCTCTTAGGACCTCTCTCCTCACTCCTGCCATATCCAATTACCAGCAGCTTCCCCAAATAGACTGGCGGTTTCATGCCCGCACGGTCCCCTCTGCCACCTTCCCCACCTTCTCTGTAGACACACACCCTCTCATCTTTCACCACTCTCTGCAGTATTCCCTCCCCTCCCCCCATTCCATGTGGCATCCTGCTCCCTCTTAGGTGACCTTGGTGCAGGCAAGTGGTTAAAAATGGGCTCTGGATCTGGATTGTCTGGGTCTGAATCCAGCCCTGCCGCTTCGCGCCCAGGCAACTTTGAGCAAATCACTTATCTTTTCCGTGCCTCGGTTTCCCTCTCTGTACAATGGGGATCACAATGGTGCCTATTGCCTAGGATGGTCATGAGTGTCCAATGAAGCCTTCTATAGATGGAGCCTGGAAGTGCTACTATTTCAAAGTGTAGGTGTACTTATTTAGAAGGCTGGACTGTGAGCAGGCTGTGAGCTCCTCGAGAAAGGGACCATGTCTGCTTCAGATCTGTCTCCCTGGCACCTGCTACAGTGCCTGGCTCATAGTAGGTACTAAATAAATCTGTGGTGGATGAGTGAGAGAGAATGAAATCATTATATGCCAGGCAGCCCCCCCCCGTCCCTCCAGCCACACCCCTCTAGTCACATTTCTGAATATTTCTTGGGTGAGTTAGCACTTGCAGAACAAGCGACCTCAATAGAACCATGGGGGTTACCAAATACCTGACCTAAATGGTCAAAGCATCCCTGTATTTCATCTCACAACATATCCCAATTCAAACAGCAGTTTATACTTTATTTACTTATTTATTTGGTGCTGGGGATTGAACCCAGGGGCATTATACCTCTAAGCTACACTCCCAGCCCTTTTTATTTTTATTTTGAAACAGGCTGGCCTCAAACCTGCAATCCTCCTGTCTCAGCCTCCCAAATACTAAGATTACAGGTGTGCACCACCACAGCTGGCCAGCAGTTTATACTTTATAATGGCACCTCCTACATGATCTCATTCGCCCATCTCAGCAGCTTTGTGGGGAGGAAAGAATGGCAATGTGCCCACTTGATGGAACTTAAAACTCTGGCCAGACAGGACAGGACAGGACAGGACAGGCTGAGAGATGTGCATGTACTCACAGGCTGCCGATCTGGAGCTGGGGATCTTTCTCCTGACATCAGTCCTGCTCTACGTTCCACCTCCCTCTGCCTCTCACGCCCATGGTAACTATAACATGCGGAGACCTGGAGAACATGGCCCACACAGGCTGTCTCTGCTCTGTGAGGATGTGGTTGAAGCCCCGAGTTTGTTAAAGGACTCTTGGCGGGTAGAGGAGGCCCAAGTTTTCTTAGTACTAGGTGTTCAGTTGATCCCCCTTACTGAGCACACCCCTGACCAAGTCACAGCCAGATGTGTTAAAGGGCAAGGGATGTGTTTTCTGTGGCAGCCATCACACTCAACCACTCTAGCTACCAGCAGACATTTACAACTTGGTTCCTGCCTAGGAAGTAGCTACAGCTGAATGCGCCAAACTGCCCCAGCGAGCAGGTCCCCGAGGCTGCCACGGCCTGCTGGCTGCTTGGGTAGCTGGTGGGTGGGGAGGGTTTCGTTAGAACTCTGCAATTACTGGGCCTTTGTCTGACACTGTGAGACTCTGTTTTCGCTGTTCCTCCTCAAGACACTGCACAGTATTGTAAAGCAACGGCTGAGAGAAGAGACTCCCATTCATCTCCCCGCTCTAATCCTAATCAAAACATTGACCATTGTCGTTATAACCATCACTACTATGAATGAACACTGTCCAGTGACACATAGTAGGTACTCAGCATGGTACATGAGTGATGGAGTGAGGTGCCCTGAGGCTGAGACCTGCCGTATGAAGCCCTTCTAGCTCCACAGTGACCTCCGTTTCCGTGGCAGTCCTTGGCAGGTTAAGCAGCAGGTCCTACCTAGTGCATTCAGGCGAAACAAGAAAAGACATTGACCCTGTCCTCGCAGTCCCTCACCCACTCCGAGCCACCCTCTGTCCTGTGTAAAATGAGAGGGAGGGTTAGTTGATGATTCTTGGCATGCAGTCCTTGGGCTAGACCTACGGAGCTGAGGACTTTAACTGGGTCCTCAGTCTCATGACAAGTCAACTGGAGTCCTCCCCAGGCTGGAGGGCATGCTAATCTATTCTTTTGGCTGGTATCTCAGCGCCTCTCAGAATGGTTAACACTTGTTCTCTCCTGCTGTTGAAAAATTCTTACTAGTAGTCAGAACAGAAAAAATGGAAAAATCAATTTGATAAGAAGTAGTAAGTGATAAATAATAAATTCATTTCCTGGTGGTGAGAAGGTTGGGAGTCTTTTGTAGGTGATGGCTCAGGTCCTTTATGGGATTTATCAATTTGATTTATCCCATCTAAATCAAATCCTATCTGGAAGGGGAGAGAAGGGGCCAGGAAATCCCTGGCCCAGCTCTCAGCTCCTTCATTTGGGGTATTTCAATTCCCTAATCTGGGCCTGCAGGGCCGGGGGAAAGTTCCACGCCCGGATTGTGACGTCAGCCCGTTGCCAAGGCAGCGAAGGCAGACATTCAGCGGTGACCTCACTGCAGAACCAGGCAGCTGTCACATGATGCGCGGGCCGGAGACCGGCCGGGCGACCGAGGGCCACCTGTTAAGTGAACATGGTAGCCTCGACCCCGCCCAAAGCCTACCCCAAGTGGCGGCGGTGGCTGAGAGCCGGGCCGGCACCCCCAGGTCTCCGTGCACCCCACAACGTGGAAGGAACCACCGCCTTGGCTCCACCCGCGGGAGTGGGCGTCGACTCCCGCCGCGTCCCAGCCCCCGCCCTCGCTCCCGAAGGGGCGACCGCGCCCGGGCTCCCCCACCCCGGCCGCCGGTGGGCGGGGCGCCCGGCTCGGGGGACTCACGCGTTGCCCACGTAGATCCTCGGGGTGACCTCGTTGCACGGCTGGCTCGGGAGGCTGTAGCAGCCACTGCCGTCCGAGAGCAGGTCGTTGAGGTCCTGCACCGAGAGCTCCACCGGGCCCGACATGGCGGCGGCCGGGCCCTGCACGCCGGGGCAGGAGCGAGCGAGGGAGAGCGGCAGGGTCAGCTGGGCGGGGCTGGCGAGCCGGGAGCCGCCCCGGGGGCGGGCCCGCCGGGCGCGGGAAGCGGCGGAGCGTGGGCCGGCGGCGCGCGCAGGGCCACCGCGCTCCTCTGCGCGAAGGATGCGCGCCGCCGGGGCCGGCCCACGCCCTGCAGGACCCCGGGGAGGTGCGCCGCTCCCGAGGTCCAGGGCCCTCTCCCACCCGCGGCCACGGCAGCTTCGCGATAACTCCCTACACCGAACCAAAGGCAGGCTCCATAGATGTTCGCATGGACGCGGGCACGCCCAAGTGTCGATTTTTCGGGATGACAGGGACACCCGGGTGCTGCCGTGAACTCTCCCTGCAGCGGAGCGGCAGCGTTGGCATCCCAGGCGCGTGTCAGAAACGCCGAATCTCCGCCCCAGCCCAGATCTGCTGAGTAGACGCAGTTTACAGACCGCAGGGGATCCCTACCAAGGTCAAAGTCTGAGAAGCTCTGCTCTCGGGCACATCTGCTTTCAAAGTTCCTTGAGAGCATCGTGCTGACAAGGTTGGGAATCCTGACCCTGGGAATTAACCTCTCTGAGCCTATTTGCTAAAGAAAAGAGGTGGGGTGTGATGAAAATAATACAGGTTGAGCATCCCGAATCTGGAAATCTGAAATGTTCCAAAATCCATAACTTTTTGAGTGTGAACTCTCTGCAAAGTGGAAAGCTCCACACCTGACCTGTGACAGGTCGCAGTCAAAACGCAGGTGCACTAAAATATCGTATAGAATTACTTTCAGGCCATGAGATGTGAAACCTAAGTGAATTTTGTGTTTAGACTTGGGTCCCATCTCCTAGATATTCTTGTTACATATATTAACATATTCCAAAATCCAAAACACTTCTGTTCCCATGCATTTCAGTTCAGGAATACCCTAGAGTTGTTGAAAAGATTAAATGACATTCAAGGAAATCACCCAGCACCAATAACACTCAGTGTCAGTACTTCCCGTCAGCAAATGTGTTGGCATCCATTGGGTGCTACACTGTGCTAGTGTGGAGATCACTCAGGCACCTTCACAAGCTTTACTGGAGCCCACTATAAGCCACATGGTGTCAGCAGTTCATCCTTTCCTGAGGTCCCATTAAATGCAAAAGACACTCTATCCTGGAAGAAAGATGCTGTCGCCCATGCATAAAAAAACAGCAGATTCCCTTCTCCAAAGAGGCAAACGTGGTCCCCAGGATTCAGGAACCCACATCCTGAGCCCAGCTCTGTCACTATCTTGGTTCTTGGGCAGCATTGCTGCTGCTCTAGACTTCAGTTTCTTCATCTGCAAAATGAAGGAATTGGATCAGATTATCATTAAGGTCATCTATCTCCCCCAAAAGCTTGTAGTCATGCATCTTCAGAGGAACAGTTGTAGTAGAGACTTCTCAGCGTGGTGTGTAACCAAGGCTGGAATTTCTATCCTGCAGCCCATGCCAGTGCCACCCTGCCCATCCCCACACACCTGTGCCCTTTCCTGCAGGTGTCAGCAGCATCTACATTCCAGGCAGGTGAGGGAGCTTTGGAGTCCCTTGCCCTTGATCTTGACTTGGACCTAAGTTTGCATGAAAATCAAAAGCCCAATACATAGAATGGTGTTGGAGGGAATGGGAACACTAATTACCATGATTGGATCACTATACATTGTATACATGAATTATCAACCTGCACCCCATAAGTATGTACAAACTTGGTCAATTTAAAAAATTAATTTTTAAAAAGCAGATGCCCAGAGACAGCTCACAATGCTCTACTGCTTCTGTTCCTTTCTGAGACCTGTCCCTGATGTCATAACTGGGTAACCATGACGACCTATCATGGGGACAGCAAAGCACCTCACAGAGGAGCCTAGGAGCCTCATTTCTGAAGGGAGACTAGGAAGAGAAGATGAACAATTCCCTGGATTATCTCGCCTACCCTGTTATTGTCTCTAATCATCGGCAAAGCACATCCTTCAGGAAGAAACTGGACTTTGGCCACTATATATTTCACAAAAATAGAATACAAATAGGTATGTGGGTAGCTTGGGCTGGACACTGCCACCAAGGGTCCTGGAAGGGTCCACCATAGAGATGTTAACAGGAAACCAGACCAGAGTATGTCCTTGGGATGATATGGCTATAGCTGCTGAGTTTGCTCAAGAGGATATTAGTATCAGTAATGAAATTTATCTTCCATCAGGGGCTTCATGCGATGAGAACACTCATTTTAAACTGTTTAAAGCCAAAGTATGTTAGAAAGAGGATAGGACTTCAGGGCCCAATAGACCTGCTAGTAATAATTGCAAAGGCACGGGGGATGGGCCTGTTTCATTGGCTAAGGATATCCTTGAACAGAGGGATATCCTTAAAAGGATATTTATCTCTGTAAATTTTATTTTTTCTAGCCCTCACCATTCTTTCATCTCTGCTCAGAATTCTTCAGAGATGTCAGTTTGGGAAATTAAGCCAAATTAAAATTGCTGGACTAGATCATGATCAGAATTTGAAATCGTAGCCAGGCGCGGTGGCACTCACTCGTAATCCCAGGATTTGGAAGGCTGAGACAGGAGGATCGCAGGTTCAAGGCCAGCCTCAGCAACTTAGGGAAGCCCTCTGCAAGTTACTGAGACCCTGTTTCAAAATAAAAACATAAAATAGGGCTGGGGGTGTAGATCAGAGGTAGAATGTCCCTGGGTTCAATCCCCAGTACCACACACACAAAAAAATTTTTTTTGAAGCTGTAATGTTCATTAGTTGGGGTCGTCGGCTGGTAGGTGTTCTGAGGCTGCTACCAGCGCTCCTGTGCTGTAACACTGTTCTTTTATCCCTCTTCTCTAGTGAAGCCTACTGTCGATACCAAACCTCCAGTGACACACACACATCACATTTTAAAACTGAGCAGACTACAGGTATTTGTTCTTGCCATTTGCAGGTGTCTTCTTGTTTTTTTGTTTTGCGGTACTGGGGATTGAACCCAGGGGCATTCTACCTCTGAGCTACACCCCCAACCCTATTTTTTTATTCTTTATTTTGAAACAGGATCTCACTAAGTTGCAAAGGACCTCACTAAGTAGCTGAGTCTGGCCGCGAACCCGGATCCTCCGGTCTCAGCCTCCCAAATACTGGGATTACAAGTGTGCGCCACCATGCCTGGCTGCAGGTGTCTTCTTTTATTGATTTTTTTATCTTTGTCCTAAAGAGATCCAATTCCCCAGAACCTCCTACATACCCACCTACCCCAAAGATTTGCTAAAACTCTACCTTCCCATACCCCATCACCCCCAGTTTCTGAACCTCTGCTCAGCTCTGCTGTGGCCCACAGTCCCAGAGGAGGGTGACGCTCAGCCTCCGTGGTGGGGGGCAATGTGGTGATGGTGTCACCATGGTGAGCTGGGGTTTCTTACCAGGGTGAACAAAAGAGAATCGACAAAATCGAATATGAAAATAAGCAACTGTGTCAGAAAATTGCCGATGCCCATCGCGGCCCTGCCAAGGTGGACTGCTGGAATGAATATTTTTCCAAAAGGTACTGTTCTTTCTCTGCATTTCATTTTTAGGAAGTCGAATTGGACCTTCCAGTTGGGTGTGGTGGTGCACACCTGTAATCCCAGTACTTGGGAGGCTGAGACAGGAGGCTCTTAAGTTCAAAGGAAGCCTCAGCGACTTAGCAAGGCTCTCAGCAACTTAGTGAGACCCTGTTTCAAAATAAAAAAAAATAAAAAGGGCTGGGGGTGTAGATCAGAGGTAGAACACCCCTGGGTTCAATCCTCAGTACCAAGAAGAGGGGGACCCTTCCCCTTGGGTTCTCCTGAGCAAGGAGAATACTTAAGTTATCTTGAATAACCAAAGAGACCATGGCAAAGAGAGTGAACACTTCAAAACCAGGGACCTTTCTCTAGCATTAAAGAGCTAGCTTTGACTTCATCTGGGAGACTTTTCAGAGTTCTATTCAGTCAAGAGAACACACTGCATGCTTTTGGAAAACAGTGGTTATGTGTCTGTTATTCAGGCTGCAATACCATAAACTGAGTGGCTTATAAACAACAGAAACTTATTTCTCACAGTTCTGAAAGTTGAGAAGTCCAAATATCAAGACACCAGCAAATTCGATGTCTGGTGAGGGGCTGCTTCCTGTTGTACAGCCATCTTTTCACTGTGACTTCACATGGGGGAAGGGGCAAGGAGTCTCTCTCAGACTGCTCTTATGAGGGTACTAATCCCATCAGGGTGACAATTCACCTCCCCCAAAACCCTGCCTCTTCAATACCATCACTGTGGGGGGTAGGATCTCAACCTATGAATTTAGGGGAAGACAGACATTCAGAGCATAGCCCCACAGCTGAGACTGATGTGGTGTTAAAATTGGTTTCACAAATACTTCCTGAGTAACTATGTGTGAGGTATCAGGAATAGAGAGATGAAATGAGATATGTATTTCCTAACCTCAAAGAACTCAAAGTCTGACAAGGGAGACATCTACATAAATAATATCA
>PVJS01034646.1:0-21455 GCA_004027185.1 Glis glis
CATACACACAGTAATTCTCTGCCAAATGCTCCCGATACATAAGACTTGGAAATGTCTACTGGGAACCCAGTGTAGGTATTACCCTGTTTGCATTTGATTGTGCATTTTAAAAATGTACATTAGCTGTGGACCCAAGCAACTTCTAAACTTCACGAAGTGTCATAGAGTACTCTGGAATGCAAGATGATTTGCAAACAGCCTAATGCAGAGATTCACAGGCTGTCTCCCACAGACCTCTGCTTGTCCTGGCCACCCACAGTGAGATCCCAGACATCCCTTGTCAGGAGCTACTCCAGGGGAGGTCAGAGAACTTTCCAGGGAGATCTACTCCTGCCTCACAGACATCTACTCCTGTCTCACGGACTACAGGCTCCATGCCCAGCACCCTGAGCGAACAAGGACCCTCCGATTCTTCCTTGGCCCCCTGGATCAGCTAATTTCAAAAGTCCATTGTACTTGAGAGCATCAAAAACATTTTAATCCCTGATTCTGATGTTGGCTCAAAGAAGAGGTAAATGATTGTTATCATTCCCAAATTAAAGATGTGGAAGAAACAGACAACCCAAGAACTTCTGATATAGACAATCTAGACAGGACTCCAGACATTTTACCTCATGACTGGCATTTACTGAAGCCAAACATGGTGGGTCCTTATGTCTTTCACTCAAAGCTTCTCCAATTTTGGAGTATTCCTTCCAGCCTTGAGAAGAAAGGAAGTGCAGTTAAGACCTGAGACTTCATATTTGGTTGAAGCTCTTTTGGCGAGGGGACTTCTGAGTTCTGAACACTCTGAAGCAAGTCACTTCAACCCAGTACCTCAGTTTCCTCATTTGTGAAATGGGGGATAAGAGCACCCACCGCTGAGGATTATGAAGGAGATTTCTTGACCTAATTTACATTCAGTGCCTGACAATAGGTGTTAAATTCAGGTTACCTGTGTCTTCAGAATGACTGGAAAATCCAGGGTGAGGTGGGGAGGACTTTGATCTGACTGAAGTAGATGTTAATGGGGAACAACTAGTTGAACATGGACGTTTATAAAAGTTATGAGTGCAAAGGGCAAAGGAGCCAGTGAGTGCATTGGACAGCAGGCTTAGTGAACTCATGGCTTTTTGAGGCCAGACTTTGAAAATCTAGATTGGGGGCGGGAGAGGGGCGTGCCGGGGCCCTCCAGGGTCAGATGGCCTTCTATGAAGGGTACTGTTTACCCCAGGCGTGCTCTTCCCAGATCCTTAACCCCAGGGAGGACACACATCCCTCCCACCAGCCTCTTGGCCTGGAATGTGGTGGGCAGCTCCAAGACAGGAGGAAGTGAACCCGAGAAGGCACGGGCTGGGAAGTGGAGGCGGGGACAGCATCGGGCACTAGGCTCCAGAGCAGCGTCGCGCCGAGCCAGGGCTTAGTGGATCGCTGGAATCCTCACCTCTCCTCTCTGGCATGCGGAGCTGAAGAGGCCCCACAGAGGAAATTATCTCACGGCACGGGAAAGACGCTATTCATGTCTGGTGTGTTCTCGACTGCTGCAGTTTCACAACCAGACCGCGATCTCAGCCCGGCACTGGAGAGTCGGAGTGCCCCGTCTGCTCGCCGAAGGACCTACAGGAGCTGCCTGGGCCCAACCCGGGATCTGCCTCTGCTTCTTCGGGGCAGTTCAAATATTGCCTTATTTGGAAGATTCCTAAACATTTAACTGTTCTGTTTTTTTGAATAGGCACTCCTAGAACAAAGCGGCCCTTCGGTACCCCAGGGAGGGGGCACGGTCCATCCCTTTAAGTCAGAGTCCAGGGAAGGTCGAGCGTATCAGGGGGGTGGATAAGCCCCCACACTGGGGCTGCGAAGAGGCCACCCTGGTGTTAGGGTCGCTGAGCTCTGGAACTGGAGGGTCAGGTAGGGGGGAAGGCTGCCCGCAAGGACCCCAGCAACCTCTGACTGCTGCTGCAGAAAACACCCCCTGTGAGCAGGGTTCTGGAGCAAGAGGAAAGTCCATTTCGAAGACAGATGGGTGGCGTGAAAAACTTTTTAGAAGAAAGTGTGAGTAGGGAATAAGGCGGAAGGGCAGGAGTCCACCCAGTTGCCCAACAAACATAGGGTGAGCCCACATCTATACTGTGCTAGATGCACTAGAAGGATCCTCATTTTCCAGTAATTCAAATGAGGCCAACTCCTAGGAGCCCAGCTGAGAATGAAAGCCAGTTCCTGATTGCAAAGGTAAGATAGTACACACATAACACCACATATTTCCCACTGTCCTGGTGAAGAGCTAAATCAAAATGGCAGTGGCCACCACACTTGTCCCAGCAGTGGTAAACCTTCAGAGCCCCCTGGCCTCCAGCCTTCGTTGCCAGTGGTTTCTATGGGGTTCTGCCTAGGAGCAGTGGGCTCCCGAACCACAGTGGCACAGGTGGGCTCTGAGAGCCAGGAAAGCACAGCTGCTCCAGCAAATGTTAATGATGGCCAGGTCCTACCTTTGGTCTAGGCTTTATGGCTTGGCCTGGGGACCCTCAGCAAGGACAGGTCTGAGACAAAGACCACCATAGGGACAAAGGGCAAAAGCACTCCTGGGCCGAGAACCCTAGCTGTGGAGAGAGCCCTGGAAGGAGGTACACCCGGAGGCTCAGTCTTAGCTCCAAGTGGTGTCTGAGGCTCAAGTCACTCCTGGCACTGGAGTTACTTCTTGCTTTTCCACCTGGGTTCAGGAGGCTACAGGCTTCCCAGAGGTCTGTGGCTCATCACCAGTATGTGCATGAATGCTTGTCTCCCACTTGCAAGTGTTGGCAAAATACCTATTACCACCATCAAACTGCCTTACACCTGGGCACACCTCTGATCCTGGAGCAACTTTGCAATATAGAAGGGTACTAACGTATTCACTGGAGGCAACAGGTAATTCTCCGTATCCAAAGAACCAAGTATTTTCAGGAATTAATTTTATTTTTTTTTTTTTGGTACCGGGGATTGAACCCAGGGGAGTTCTACCTCCGAGCTACACCCCCAGCCCTATTTTTTATACTTTATTTTGAAACCGGGTCTCACGAAGTTGCGGAGGGCCTCACTAAGTAGCTGAGGCTGGCCGTGGATCCTCCAGTCTCCACCTCCCAAATACTGGGATTACAAGCGTGCGCCACCATGCCCAGCTTAATTTTAATTTTTAAAATAAATATATTCCACAAATTCACCACCCTCCCCCACTGAACCCAGCATTTCAGAAATTTCCAAGTGATCTGTGGCTCACAGACTGGTGTGATCTGGGGATCACAGCAAAATCCCAGCCCCTGTCAACTTGCTAAATGGGGGCAGGTATGTGCTGTGGGTGCAGAAGATCCTGTGGCCCCAGGCACTTGTTCTGCGGCCACCATCATACCTGCAGACTTTGCCAAAGGCTATGGCAAAACCCTACAACCTCCCCTCCCCATGTAGAGCCTAGTACATCAAGGACTTTCCTTCTTACCAGGGGCGGGGGACCCCCAGCTGTCCTACACTAGGATGTTTGCAGAGGGGACTCTACAAAGAAGCTACCAATAGGCAGGGCCTGCTCTACAGGGGGCGGGGAGGTGGGGAGCTCCTGGAGACTTGGGGCCACCGTGGAGCCCAGGAGGACGCGGCAGGTTTGGGTGGAGATTCCAGCTAGTCGGCTTCCCATCTATTCTGTGGACTCAGACCCGGAAGCCATGACGTAAGGGGGGGGGCGAGATATTACTTAGCTTCACCATCGGGTCAGCTGAAAATATAGTAGTCCCAGAGACTTCGGGAAGGAACCGAGGTGGGCAGCGATTTCACTTCCAACGACAGAGAGCCTGGTGGGAGCGAGCAATAATTTGGGGGAGCTAAGCATTTTCCTCCCCTGGCTCTCAGCTCCTGGAAGGACCTGAGCCCCTACCGATAAATAATGAGGCCTTTGGAGAATACGGGCACTGGGGTGGAGGTGGGGGTGGGGCTGTCTTTCCTTAGAAATCGAACTTGCGCTCTGAAGGCGCTTGTAATCTGAGGCTAAGGGATGTGTGTTGTGTATGAGACACTGACCGAGAGGCAAAATTGACGAATGGGTTGCACTGGGTGACTGTTTTCAAATTAAAAAGTGTAGTCTATTTTACAAACGCATAAAGCTCACGCGCATTTCACTTGTCGATCTCCTGAGACCTTAGCGGTTTGTACGCTCTTGGTTTAAGTTCTAAGTGGAACTGGAAACAAAACCGGGTAACGATTCCAGCGCTGCGGGAACAGAGGACCACAAAGCCTCCTCCTCTGTCTCTCCTCCGGGATCCGGGAAGCCAATGTGAGGATCAAAAGCTTCCACGTCACCCCGGCGGGGCGCGCCCGGAGTCCTGGCGGAGGCTGACTGAACTGGGGCAGGCTGGGCGGGGAAGGGAATCCGTGAAACTCTGATCAGGCAGAAATTGTCAACCTATCCGGGCATCCATGGGAGGCACAAAAATAAGCCCTTCTCGTGTGGGTTCTCCGCAGCCGTTTACCAGTTTATCATTGGCCATTCAAGGCTACTCGTGCCTTCCCTGTAGCTCGATGGCCTACCAGGCCGGCAAGTGTCCCAGGAAAGGATTTGTAGACTCAGCCCGGCCCAGGACCAGCGGTTCGGTCCTGCCTGTGGGGATTCTGGCTGGCCCTTTCTTTCAGAGCTCTGCGAGTGGTCCCAGGTCCCAAGTCGTTTTGTGGCCCCAACTTGACAGGGACAGCCTTTCCAGGAAGACTAGGTTGCCCCCCCCACCAAATTCTGGGCACGATAAGACAGGGAAAGGAGTACTTCGAGAAGAGACCTGCTGCTTGGGAACCAACTCCCTAACCTAAGCCCGGGCAAGGAGAGACAGAGACACCTTTTACAGCAGTCACAACCAGTCGTTAATCCTGCCTCCCATCCCACAGCTCTGGAGAGGTGAGTCTTAAAGATGAACCTTAAGGGCCAGAGGGCGGCTGTTGTGCTCGGCGGATCCAAGCCCGCCGTGGCCAGGTGGAGGAGATTGCGAGGCCTTGGTAAGCCGGGTCCCCAGCATTGACCAGGATTGACATCGGGGTAACCCCGCGAAGTGACCGCCACGTGAGAAAGTGTGCTCCTCGCACAATGAGCCGGCGCCTCGTTAGGGCTAGAGCTAGGCGGGCGCTCGGGGAGCCAGGCCTGCGCTGTCCGCGGCCTCATCATTCATTTGCCTGGACGTGCTGGTAAAAATGCATCAAAACAGGCTGCGGATCGCGGTATAAAAGCACAGCGGGATGAGCTGCTTTCCAAAAAGGATCTCGGTGATTGGACCGGGCTCGGCATGATTGACAAGAGCTTAGTTTGGTAAAAGGAAGACACGCAAGCTTTCACAGCGGGATCTCTTTTCTAAAATATATCACACTAGCCTTTGAAAAGCGCCGCACACTATAAGGAAATAGCGTTTCACGGCTCGCTTTATGGTGCGATGACATTTCTTTAAAACACAGCGAAGATCAAAAAAGGGAGAGAGAGAAATAAAATGTGTTGCAAACACAATGTTTTAATTAGTTTATTCTGCACGTTGCTTTTATCTGACGTATACGTTGCGGGTTCCCCTTTAATTAAACAGCCCGACTGGAGCGGTGGCAGGCTAGGGAGGGAGGTGAGGCATTGCGCTCCTCCGTTCCCTTTGGGAAAAAACGAAAGGGCTGGCCGGCTTCAGACCCCAGTTCGCAGGCCAATGTCCCTCAGGGCCAGGATCGGCAGATTGAGGTTTTAAGGCTTCTATAGGACCCGAGCACCCCACGGAGGCAGAGAAGAGGGAGGGGAAGAAGGGAAGAAGAGGAGGAGATTGGCCACCGGGAACCGAATGGAAGGAAAGCCGTCCAAGTAGATTTGGCTTGTCGCCAATCTCTAATCTCCTTCCCTCCACCCCCTGCCAACAGCCAAAGTACCCCCCTCCCCAGGTGCTCTCGAGTCTCCGGGGTGCAGAGCTGCAATAGGCACCAGGATGAGCTCCGGGGTCCCCTGTTTTCTGGCTCCAATTTCCCACTACTTAGCTTCCTGGATCTCAAGGAGAGTATTCTCTGATTCCGGACCAACAGGATGAAGAGACTGTAAGAGCATCAGTTTACTGAAAGCGTGGGCGTCCCAGGAGCTGTCAGAAGTGGCTTCCAGAAAGGACAGAAAGAAGCCAATGGTGGGATGAGTTGTGGGCCTAAGGAGGCCTGTTCTTACACTTTTACACACACACACACACACACACACACACACACGCACGCGCACACACACACACACACACTTATCTCTTGGGAAGCACTGCAGGCTTCAGATTCACCAATAACCAATCCCCACCACCTACAGACCCCAGTGACATGGCTTCTGCCTCAGCCCCACCCTTGAGCACCCCAGGCCCAAAGAGGCCCTCTCTCAGCACTATTTGCTGCTCAGGCCTGTAGGCTGTGATAGTAGGCAGGCTGTAGCCTTAAAACTAGATGGTTTTGTTCTGTTAATTCTGCTGGTGAGATCTGAAAACACAAAATGTAAACCCAAGGAGTCTGGTGAGACAGGCGGGTGGGGTGAGGGGAGGAGCGGGATGAGCAACACAGATGTGGCTTCCTAAATAAACCGGGATAAACTGATGGACTCCTCATAAGCCCTCCTCTCCTGCCAAGATGTGGTCCTTCTACTGAAACTGAAGATGGACAGGTTTGAGTAAGGATTTTCAGCCTAGGAGGCAGGGAGATTGGGGGTGGCAATGAATACAGCTACCTCCTGGCTGGGATGCTTCTCTTTTAGCTTTTGCTCAGAGGAAAATTTCCTCAGATGTATTTCCAATCAAGGGAATGATCCAGAAGGAAGGGTGAACTGCAGGATGCCTCTAGGCCTGTTTGACTACCAGAAGGTGTCTGCAGTGTTGCTTGTCTTTGGGAAAGAGAATGTTTATCATTTCTCTCGCCAAATATTTTTAATATTTGGGTTTAAATATTGGGATTTGTAGCCAGGGCATAGTGGTGCATGCCTGTAATCCCAGTTACTCAGGAGGCTGAGGCAGGAGGATAGCAAGTTCAAGGCTAGCCTCAGCTAATTAGTGAGACACTGTCTCAAAATAAAATTTAAAAAGGGCTGGGGATGTAGCTCAGTGGTAGACCACTCCTGGGTTAAATCCCTAGTACTGCAAAAAAACTCTAAAATTAATGGTCTTTAAGATCAAGGACCCCATTTCTAATTGCGCATCCTTTTCATGTAATAGTGCACATAAGTGGCATATGACATAATTAAATGACCTTTTAAAATAACTGCAAAGATCACTTGACAATAGTCAATGTGGTTTCTGTGAATCAGAAAACTAGGTATTAGCATATATACTCCATTTTCTCCATTGTATTATCATCACAGAGCTCATTCTCTTTCATTAAATTATTTTTGATGTACCTACATTTTTAAAAAAATCAGTAAAAATTAAATGATATGTGTGGTGAACAGGGTAGTGCCAGGCAAGCTCCAAGAGCAGTTTGCTACCCAGTGTATTTCAGCATTACATTCAAAACAATGATTTGAACCTACCACTGCTGTAGAATGACAACATAGCTGGAGAAATGATGCTCGTATATGGAAATATGGAGCTGTAAAGCACTCTCCCATAGCTAGTCTTCGGTCTGTATGTGTTGCCCGGAGTTATGGAATAGTGGAATTAAAAAGAATAATACTAAGTCGGGCGCAGTGGCACATGCCTATAACCCCAATACTTGGGAGGCTGAAACAGGAGGATTGCAGGTTCAAGGCCATTGAGGAGTAACTTAGCGAGGCCCTGTTTCAAAAAATAAATAAAGTGGTATTGAAGATGTTGTAGCTCAGAGGTAGGACACCTGGGTTCAAACCCCAGTACCACACAAAAAAAGTATGATAGTAAAGCCAGATGCGGTGGTGCACACATGTAATCCCGGTATTTGGGAGGCTGAGACAGGAAAAATCACAAGTTTGAGACCTGTTTCAAAATAAAAAGTAAAAAACAAAAAAAGAAGAAGGGCTGGAGGTGCAGCTCGGTGGTAGAGCAACCCTGGGTTTAGTCCCCAGTAACTAAAACACACACACACACACACACACACACACACACACACACACACACATACACAGAATAATAATAATCCTTAGATGGGCAGGGTGGTGCATACTTGTAATCCCATTACTTGGGAGGCTGAGACAGGAGAATTGCAGGTTCAATGATAGCCTCAGCAACTAGTGAGACTCTCATCAACCTAGTGAGACCCTGTTTCAAAATAAAAATTAAATAGATCTAGTGGTGTAGCTCAGAGGTAGAATTCCCCTGGCTTTAATCCCCAGTGCCACAAAATAATAATAATAATAATAATAATAATAATAAATAATCCTTAAAATGCAGCCAAGTATTCTTTAATTTGACTTTTTGCTGTTGGTGGTGGTGATGGTTTTTTTTGGGGGGGTATTTGTTTCCTTGTTTTGGTACTAGGGATTGAACCCAAGGGCATTCTACCTCTGAGTTAGACCCCCCCACACCAGCCCTATTTCATTTTTTATTTTGAAACAGGGCCTTGCTAAGTTGCTGAGGCTGGCCTCAAACCATAATCCTCCTGTCTCAGCCTCCCAAGTACTGGAATTACAGGCATGTGCCACCAGGCCTGGCTACTTTAATTTGTTTAAAGGGGTCAGAAGTCAGGTGAGGTGATACAGGCCTGTAATCCCAGTACTTGGGAGGCTGAGACAGGAGGATTCCAGGTTTGAGGCCAGCCTGGGCAACTTAGTGAGACTCTGTTTCAAAATAAAAAATAAAAAAAAGGCTGGGAGTGTAGCTCAGAACAAGAATGTTTCCAGGTTCAATTGCCAGTGCCACAAAAAAGGGGGAGTAGAATGTAAAGAATATTAAATTTAGTCCTTGACTTTGAAGACTATGTATTATAGAAAAGGACAAAAATAGAATATTAATGAAAGAAGTCACTCCCAAAATTTAAAAATAATTAACTCGACCAGGCATGGTGGTGCACACCTGTAATCCCAGTACTTGGGAGGCTGAAACAGAAGGATTGCAGGTTCAAAGACAGCCTCAGCAATGTAGTGTGACTCAGCAACCTAGCGAGACCCTATTTCTAAACAAAAAATAAAAAGGGTTGGAGTTATAGGTTGGAGGTAGAATGCCCCTGGGTTCAATCACCAGTACCATACATACATACATACATACATACATACATACATAAATGTCAGGCACAGTGGCACACACCTATAATCAGCTGAAACAGGAGGATCACGGTTGAAAACCAGCCTCAGCAACTCAGTAAGACCCTGTTTCCAAATAAAAAATAAAATCCATCTGGGTGTGTAGTTCAGAGGTAGAATGCCCCTGGATTCAATCTCCAGAACCATAAATAAATAAAAATAATTAACTCAAGCTGATAATTTTTTCTTCCCCAAGTGACAGGCTCTTCTATAGCAGTTCCATTTGTGTATTTGTCTCAGCAAATACCTGTAACACATCTGGGTTGGAAAAGACATAACCAAAAAGGCATATTTACTTAATTATTTTTTATACTAGGGATTGAACCCAGGGCCCTTCTACCTCTGAGCTACAACCCTCTGCCCTTTTTTAAATTTTGAAACAGGGTCTCACTAAGTTACTGTACACTGGCTGGAACCAGCAATCCTCCTGTCTCAGCCAAGTACTGGGATTACAGGTATGTACCACCACACCCAGCCCTAGTACAAACCATTTCTTGACCAGAATCCCATGATTTCATTCACTTCAGATAAAGGCAAGAGGAAATTTCTAGACAACAGAGAGTGTGTGGCAGAAGTTGAAGGCAAGGTTTGTTTATTTTTTCCTTCATGGCAATAATTGGTGGGCAAAGGGAACAGATCGGGTAGCAGTCTGGAATGAGAACCCCAAGTTTATTTGCAGAATACATCTAGCTGGAGCACCTCAGATGTGGATGCTGATGCCAGGAACACGAGTACAAGCCTGCAGAGTGGGGGATATGGCTCAGTGGGATAGTGCTTGCCTAGCATGTGCAAGGCTCTGGGGTTCATCACCAGTACTTCAGAAAAAAAAATATGAATATAATCTGGGAAAGCTACTGGTTGGGAAGGTGGGAGGCTCCAGATAGCTACCTGCTCTGGCACAGTGGTTCCTACATTACAATAAGTTGATGAGCTTCAAAAAATAGTGATGTGAAGCAGGGCGTGGTGGTTCATGCCCTAATCTCAGTACTTGAGAGACTGAGACAGGAGGATTGCAGGTTCAAGACCAGCCTTATCAATTTAGTGAGACTCTCAGCAACCTATTGAGACCTTGTATAAAAACAAAAATTAGAGCTGGGGGTGTAGCGTGGAGGTAGAATGCCCCTGGGTTCAACCCCCAGTACCACGAGAAAAATTGGTGATGTGGGACCCCTCCCTAGACTGAATCAGTAGCTCTGAGGTGGGTCTGGGCATGTGAATATTTTAAAGATCCCCAGGAGATTCCAGAGTGGAGCTAGAGGGGCAGTGGAATTCTGGTTCCAGTCTATTGCTTCCGGAATAAGAAGGCAGGCAACCCCCCCCCACTCAAATTGAGAGAGGGGTGTGGAATTTAGAAAACTAGATATTGTGATATCTCTGCAATTGAGAACCCCCAAACTAACAGGTCATGTAGAAACTAAAATTCTTAAGTGAGTACATTAAGGACGTGGGTCCTCCTCCCTTCCGAGAGGGCATATTAGAACCTGGTACAGACATCAGCGTGGTTACAGGCTATACAAACCTCCAAGAAATCCAGTTTGTATCAGTAAGCTGTGGAGACTCCCTTGGCTCCCCAAAAAACTTCGTGGCCATAACCACATGGGGAAGAAGGAAGAGGTAAGACAGCAGAATTAGTGTTTTTTTTTTAAGTAGGAAAGGGGTATATAAGAAAGCTTCCGGAAGAGTGAGTAAGAGAGAGAGAGAGAGAGAGAGTGTGAGTGTGGGGGGGATTGAATCCAGGGGCGCTCTCCGAGAGTCTGGCTAAGTTGCAGTGGGAGACCGGCCTCAAACTTTTAATTCCCCTGTCTCAGGCTCCAGAGTACCCGGATTAAAGGCAGAAGCCACCATGCCAGGCTTCTGGAAAGTTTTTAAGGCCACTGAGCTGCCCAGGAACTAATACTGAGTGAGTGTAGAATACAACATTTGAGAGCCGGGCATGGTGGCCCATGCTTGTAATTCCAGTACTTGGGAGGCTGAGACCGGGAAGATCCAGGTTCCTGGCCAGCCTCATTTACTTAGTGAGGCCCTCTGCAACTTCGTGAGACCCCCTTTCAAAATAAAGGATAAAAAATAGGGCCAGGGGTGTGGCTTGGAGGTAGAATGCCCCTGGGTTCAATCCCCGGTACCGCAAAAAAAAAAAAAAGAATACAGCATTTGAGGCCGCCCTTTCCCCCTCCCATTTAACAGGTAAATAGATAAGAAGAGCACACACAATACAACGCGGGAGGAGGGGTGGAAAGCAGGAGAGGGGAAGAATGGAGGTCTGCTGATAAAGCCCTTTCCCTCTGCCCTTGGTCCAAAGGAAAACTTGACCTTTTAGCCTTTGCTGGCTGCAGTGGAGACTCGGCTAAGCCAGTGTGGACTGAAGCGAGTGCATGGAGGCTGGAAGACGGGCTGGGGGGAAGGACCACAGGCTCGGAAATTCTGCTCTTTGAGGGACCACCCAGCTTTCTCACTGAAATCGTCTATTCTGGAAGCCTGCCCGCATTAAAGTGCGGGGGGGAATTTAGGGGGCCAGATCGGCCGGGAACTTGAACCCTGAAGGACAAAGATACACACAGCCAGAGCAAATTGGGAAAGGACACACCGGGGTCAAAAGGGTTTAGGGGTCCTGCAGGCGCGCGGCGAAAGAATCAAATCAAGGCAGGCATGGAGTTGATGCTACAGGTCCGCAGCTCACTGGTTCTCAAAGGCAGCAAAGGTTTCACACGGGGCTTCCCTCGTGGGGACTAGGGCAGAGGACCGCGCAAGCGATCACTCCTGCTTCCCGCCCGATGGCGACAATCTTGTGAGAGGGCTCCTGGACTCTCTAAGATAAATGGCGCCACCTCTGACAGGATCGGAAAATTGAACCAGCTTTTCTAGGTCCTTAGAGGGACCTGTCCTGGCTCCAAGTTGGCTTTCCTTTGGAAAATCTGAAGGAAGTGCCCTTTCTCCACAGGCACCTGGGCAGGCCCCATTTAGGTGAGAGCTCGGTCAGCGTGAGGTTGAACCCATCCAGACCTGACTCTTGAAAGTAGACTGCCCAAAGATACGCATTCTCCAAATCATTCCAAGTCCTCTTACAGAATGAGGAATCTTTGGGCATAAGGATCTCTCATGCCATATTTGGAACATCTTAAAGCAAAAACAAAAAACCATTGTTCATTTGAAATTCAGATTTAACCGAGTGTCTTGAGTTTTATGTGCCAAATCTGTCAACTTTATCTGAGGGGAATGGCTACCTGGGGTCAGGGGTAACTTTTTTGTTTGTTTGTTTGCAGTACTGGGGACTGAACCCAAGGGAGCTCTACAGGCGCGGTGCCATACGCCTGTAATCCCGGTACTTGAGAGGCTGAGAGAGAAGGATCTCAGGTTCGAGGACAGCCTCAGCAACTCAGTGAGGCTCACATCAATTTAGTGAGACCCTGTTTCCAAATAAAAAATTAAATAGGGCTGGGGGTGCAGCTCAGAGGTAGAATGTCCCTGGGTTCAATCCCCAGCACCACACACAAAAAATATTTATTATATTTAGTTTATTTTTTGTTATTTTTATTTTGAGACAGGGTTTCTGAGTTGCCGGGAGGCTAACCTTGAATTTGTGATCCTCCAATTGCCCCAATTGCCAGAGTTGCCGGGATTACTGGAGTGCACCACGGCACCCAGACAGGGGTAAGTCTTTGATAGTCTGGGCCACACTCAAAAAAAACTGAAGTGTAATCTACCAAAACCCAGTCTGAGGGTCAAGGGTTAAAGGAAGAGGAAGGGTGCAGCCTGAAAGAGAAATTCCTGATAGGGTCAGAGGCAGAGGAAGGGGAAGGGGCAAAGAGGAGGGAGGGGGTAGATATACCTAAGAGAAAGGGAAAAGGCAGTAGGGGCAAGCTGGGTTGTTGGAAGCACCCCCAAATCTTTAGATTAGCTTATCTTTATTATTTTATTATTATTATTTTTGGTACTGGGGATGGAAGCCAGAGTCTGGTACATGGTAAAACACTCTACCACTGAACTATACCCCTAGCCCAACCTATCTTTATTTATTTACCTATTTATTTAATATTTGTTAGTACTGGGGCCGGGCGTGGTGGCGCACGCTTGTAATCCCAGTACTTTGGGAGGCGGAGACCGGAGGATCTGGGTTCAGCTCAAGCACACGCGCGCACACACTCTCTTTCTCTCTCTCCTTGTCTCCCTCTCTCTCTCTCTGTCTCTCTCTCTCTTTCTCTACTTAGTGAGGCCCTCCGCAACTTTGTGAGACCTGGTTTCAAAATAAAGTATAAAAAATAGGGCCGGGGGCGTAGAGCGGAGGTAGAACGCCCCTGCGTTCAATCCCCGGTACCGCAAAAAAAAAAAAAATTTGTCAGTACTGTGTATTGAAACCAGGTGTATTCTACCTCTGAGCTACACACCCAGCCCTTTTTATTTTTAACTTCTGTGGTAATTATTTATTTTATATTGTGATATTTATTTATTTCATATTGTGGTATTTATTTTAATATTTGTTTATTTTATGTTGTGATATTTGTTTATTTATTTGTGGTATGTATTTATTTAATATTTTTTTAGTCCCAGGTATTGGACCCAGGAGTAGTCTACCTCCGTGCTATATACCCAGCATTTTTTATTTCATTTATTTTTTATGGGTAATGGAGATTGAACCCAGGGTGTTCTACCTATGAGCTACACCCCCAGCCCTTTTTATTTTTATTTTTATTTTTATTTTTATTTTTATTTCTTGGTACTGGGGACTGAACACAGGGACATTATACCTCCCAGCTACACACCCCAGCCCTTATTTTTTATTTTGAAATAGGGTCTTGCTAAGTTGCTGAAAGCCTCACTAAGTTGCTGAGGCTGGCTTCAAACCTGCAATCCTCCTTTTTTAGCCTTCCAAGTACTGGGATTATAGATGTGCACAACTACCCTACTGTTTTGTTTTGTTTTGAAAGAAGGTCTCACTAGGTTGCTGAGAGTCTTGCTAAATTGCTGAGGCTGATCTTGAACTTGCAATCCTCCTGTCTTACCCTCTCACTGGGATTATAAGCAAGATTACTGCAGGCTCACAGCTGGGCACCCTCAAAGCCGCCATGTCTGAGTCTTATTTTTTATTTTTGAAACAGGGTCTCACTAAGTTGCCCAGGCTGGCCTTGAACTCACAGTCCTGCTCTCACAACCTCCCAAGTACTGGGATTACAGCATGTGTCAACTGGCTTGGCCCAACCTATCTTTAGAATTTGAAGAGGAGGACAGCAGGGAGGGAACCTAAAAGTCTGTTGACTGCTGGCCTTTGTCTGTGAGGGAAAGGGAGCAAGTGTTTCTGGGAGAAAAAGAGGAAACAGGTTTCTCCAGGCCCTCACCAAGGAGGGGCAGTTGAATTGGGAGAGAGGTGACTGACCTCTCTGTTCCTCAGGGCCCCTCAGGCCTAGGGAATTGGGGTCACTTCCCTCTGGCTTCCTGAAGGCTGGCTGCTCAACGGCCTCAGCCTGGATTCACATGCCTTGCCTGGTTTGGTGGTTGTGGTTGCCTCTCAGGGCTCAGTCACGCAGAAAGGGTCAATAAACTATGTATCTCTAGCCAAAGAAGAAAGACAATAAAACCACCCTTGGGGTCAGAGGTCACCTAGTCACTGATTGAGATATTCACAACTGTTTTTTTCCACACTTCTCTCTTCTCATTCCCCCTTTCTGCCACGGCCCCTCCCTCTCCTACCTTTTCTCCAAAAAAAAAATAGTTTTGGTTTCTCCAAAACTAAAGTTATCCCCGGAAATAATTGAGGTGTGAGTCTGAAAAAAAGTCATATCATGTGCAAAATGAAGCTTGGAAACTGGATGATGTCTGATAAAACCTACCAGTTAAGAATTTCTACTTTCTCTTGAGACTACAGCTCGATCCCTAGTGCAGGGGCTGCCAAACTCTTTCTGAAAGGGCAACATAGAAAATGTTTTAGCCTTACTAAGTATGGTGGTGCAGACCTATAATCCCAGTACTTGGGAGGCTGAGACAGGAGGGGAACAGGTTGAAAGCTAGCCTCAGCAATTTAGCAAGGCTCTTAGCAACTTAGACCTTGTGTTTCAAATAAAAATAAAATAGGAGGGAATGTAGCTTGGAGGTAGAATGCCTCTGGGTTCAATCCCCAGCACCACAAACCAAAAAAAAAAAAAGAAAAAATATTTTAGGCTTTTCAGGCCACATTCAATCTCTGTGGCATAATCTCTACCTCTTCCTTTTTTTTCTACTTCTTACTCTTTATATGTGTGTATGTGGTACTGGGAATCGAACCCAAGGTGCATTCTCCCTCCAAGCTACTATTCCAGCCATTTTTATCTTTTGTCTTGAAACAGGATCTCCCTAGGGTGCTGAGTATCACTAAGTTGCTGAGACTGGCCACAAACCTGAGATCCTCCTGTCTCAGCCTCCCAAGTACTGGGATTATAGTTGAGTGTCACCACACCCAGCTATTTCTTACCCTTTAAAGATGTTTTTAAACCGTTCTTGTCTCCTAGAGTCATAGGAATACCACAGGCCATGGGCAAGATATGGCTTGTAGTTTTCAGGCCAGAGTTTGCCATTCATGTCCAAACCAGATATTAGTCTAATTCACCCTTACTCTGTCCTGTTTGGGGGTAGGGAAAAAAGGGAGAAGAAAGGGAGACCCGATGCTTTGTTTTAATATCAGAGCTCCTTCCTCCCATCCTCTCACCAGGAAAGGACTAGATGAATGACCTCAAACCAAGTATAAAACAACAGGCGATTTGGTTTTATACAAAATGCCATTCCTCAACTACAAGTAGCTTGGGAATCAGAGAGAGCATTTTTTAGGGCACAGGAATTCATGCTCTCAGCTTGGGCAAAAGAAATGAAAATTCATGAAGGCCTCTGCCCTTTAATGAGCGGGGAAGAGGAGGATGGAATTTTGGAATAGGCACGGATCTAGGAGATGATGGCTCTGGACCCAGACACCAAGGATGCCTGTCACTGCTAGAAACCATGATGTGGTCCAGAGATATATTTTCCTATCTCTTTGGTTGCAGGATTTAGTCTCAAAGCAGGGAAACAAATGAACAAATATTTCCAAGGCTTATCTTTACTTGTTTTGGAGCTGAGAACATTTACATTTTAGAATTAATGGAGTACTTATAATCTTAGAACTTGAGGTTCAGGGTAAATGTGTGCTCCATAGTAGTAGGCAAGCTTGGCACCCCATCTCTTCAGGTCTCTGGGGAAGAAGTTGTGAACAGAAATGTACCATTGTATATCTCTGCTTCTGCCTGGATTGGCCTCTCCCCTAGACAGGGGACTCCCCTCCTATAAGGCATTCTGATCTAGAAGGAAAGGGGAAGTCCTCTTCCATTGTGACTTGGGATTCTGGCACTTGAAACCACACTGCTACTGCAAGCTAACAGCTGGGCACCCTCAGATAAGTAAAGAAACTCTTTGGTGACAGGACTCAGAGGGCCAGGACGACCTCTCATCATGGCCTTTCACTCAGAATTGGCTGCTTAGTTTCTCACTCCATTTCCTGTATTTCAGGGGCTTCTTTAATAATCCCAAACTGGATTCTGATAGCACTAATTCAACTCTCTCCCATCCTTCAAGTTCAGCCCTATTTACTTAAGCCTCTGCCTCCAAAGTTCAAGTGTATATATCTGTCTGCCCAGCCCCTGATTGACAAGTACAAGGAAAATGTCTCATTCCCATTTGGTTTGCATTTCATTACATTGGGCAACAATATGCCTTAAACTGTGGAGGACAAAGGCAAAACAGATTTGTAAGAAGGGTCAATTAACAATATCTATTTGTTCATTCTTTATTGGATTTTCAAGGTATTTAGGGCTTATAAAATATTTGTCAAATGATGGAACTGTAGTAAAAACTGACGTGGCCAATAAAATCTGGAGCTCAGTGAGCCGTTGGTGAGTGTGTCCGCAGGTCCCAAAGATCGTTCAGCTCAGCCCAGAAGCCAATTAAGAGCTTTATCTTAGCATAAAAATAAAGAGGAGTTAAAAAACGCATTCTTTCCTCAGCTTTCTGACCCCTTCATTTTTTAATTGCCATTTGCAGTTTTACTTTTTAAAAGATCTGGGAGATTAAAGAGAGGGTGGGGATTTTTGTAAAAAAAAAGTTTCATTTACCAGGAAAAATGCGAATAATGGTGAGTTTCAAGGACATGTTTCAATGAGAAACACTTTGTGCTCCACTAGGGAGAGGCAGGGGCACTAAATTCAGCGTCTTGGAATAATTCCCTTCCTGGATTCAAAGATTCATTTATTGAAATAAATCAGGAAGCATTGGCAGAACGGAAATCCGCTTGCTGGGTTTAAAGGGCCTTTAAAATGTTGCGAGTGTTAGATTGCAAGTCTTTTCTAAATACAAAACAGAAGAAAAGACCGCAGTGTTTCCCTTGAACTTAAAGAAAATCGCTAGGTCCTTGACTTAGGATAATTCCATGTCCACTACAGAAAATATGTTTAGAAAGATATCCTGTATGAGAACACAGTGTTCTGCACATGTTTTGTTTTTAGGAGGCTGGAAGGAAGGGCAAAGTGTTGTCGAGCGGGGGTCTTACGCAAAATCCAGTTCTATCCTACTGTCCCCCAGGATGTTCCCTTTTCCTCCTGCATCTCCAAGATAGATCCTAAAAGTCAGACTGGAAAGCTTTGCTGGGATTGCAATAATCAGTTTCTCCGATTTTGTTTATTGCTTTAGATTTGGGCATAAAATAAATCTTTTTCCTATTTACTATTTGAACTCAGTGTGAGGGAAAGGATCCCATTATATTTCCTATCCATATAGACATGTGGATATTTAGACCAGACCACATACAACTGGGGGACACATAAAAGAGATTTATTGGTTAATTTAGGCTGCCTAATACACATGTAAACCCCAGTAAGCCAAAGCTGCTAAGGGAGCCTCAGGTACGGAATAAAATAAGAACCACGACCCGGGTTCGAGTGGTCCTGTTCTGCCCTGCCCAGCGCTGTGATTCTTTTCTGCACCTGATAAAACGGAAAAAGGAGAACCCTTTCCTGCCTGATCCTAGCCTGTGTGCAAGAAAACTTTTCTCCTTTCAGCCTTCCTCCTTGCGCTGTCACTCTGCTCTCAGACTCAGGTCCCCCCAAACCCCCTGTCTTCCCCGCAAGTTGTTCCCTTGGTATCCGAAAACGGTGCCTGGGGAGGAGAGGAAGCCACTCAACTTTTTTTCGCCTTGCCTAAGAGCTGTGATTTGCTTTGCAAGGGGTGGGGGGCTTTGTTTTCTCATGCGGTGACTTGCTATAGCTGGAGAAATGCCGCTTTCTATAGTGTTTTAAGAGTCAGGATTCCTCCTCCCCAAATAAGGAAACCCCCACCCAAACAAGTGAAAAAACTCCAAACTGTTTGCCTCTGCCCTGCTGTTCACGAAGCCCCCAGCCTCCTCTCTTTGGGGTACCCGGGACCCCTGTGCTTCACTGAGAAACGACACCCCCTCAGAACCGGGCTGGGCTGCCCCGGGAAGAACTTCACCGCCTGGCATTTTGGCCTAGCTGAACCGCCTCAGGTCTGCCCCTTAACAAGCATCCCTCCACCTCCCCACTTCTCGGTTGATGATCTAATTGAATTATGCCTTTTTGTTCCAGGGACCGCAGAGCACGTGTTGGAGGCAATTAATTATCAGAATGTGGCCGTATCAAAAAGGACATTGGGTACCCGGTAGGTCAGCAGCGGCAACATCTTCTTGCCTTGCTTTCAAGACCTCTCCCCAAAAAGGTTCATTCTAGGCTCCGGGCTGCTCCTGTCCTGTGGTCCCTTGCCAGGTAGCTAGCCCTAACTCCCAATCGCGCAAGGCCCTAGTTCATTGTGGTACCATCTGGGACTCCCCAGAAACTCTCACAGCAGTGCTGGTCCGGCCAAGGCTTGACAGCTGCCCCATCCCTGTCCCCAAGCCTCTAGAACCGCTGTCCCCAAGACAGGGTCCTCGGGGAAATCCAGACTTTTTCAAACCACTTACAGGCTCAGGGGTGGTGGAGATGGGAGGTGAAGAGAGGCAGGGGTTAGGAAGGAAGAAAAGAATCTGGAAACCAACAGAAAGGGGGGAAAGAAAGAAAAGCAAGCCTCCCCTTTTTGTAAATCTGACTCCAGGGAATTTGTTTGCATGATTTAAGCATATTTACTCTTCTCTGAAACCCCCCCCCCAAAGAACCCCTCTTTGGAGCGACAATGAAACCATTCTTAGCCTATTTTCCATAGATGCAATAAATTAATGCAGCAGTGAACTCACCTTCCAACCTGGGGAGAGCTCTGGATGTGGAGGGAGATTGGGGCGAATTTGATGGGAGGGAGTGACTAGAGTAAGATGTGGTATCGGCAGGGTTTTCCCCCAGCAAACTGGCAAATAAAGAAGGTGAAGTGTTGGTCAGGCCAGGCAGATTGGGGGGCAGGAAGTAAAAGACTGCAGTTATAAAGCGCTGCTTGAGGCGGTCTCTCCTGGCGCCTCTGAACTTGATCAGATGTTCAGTTTCCTACAGAGAGATGGCGGCGGGCAGTGAGGCAGCCTCAAGGCTCAGACTTTGGGGCTCTGCCTTGCTAGGGATGTGACAATCACAGTCATCTTTCTCTCGGTCTTTTCTTTCCATTTTCACTCTCGAGCATTCTTTACAAATATGTTGCTGGACAAGAAAAAAGTGGAGTTGTAACCTTGTCTGAAACTGGTCAATTTGTCTAGAAAGACCTTGCACCAGAGGGGGGAAGGAGGAGGGAACTCCAACACACAAGCCCCTGGAAAATAAATCCTTAAGGGGTTAGCAGTTCCCTAGGTCACTGCAGACTTCTGGTAGGAGTACAAGAGAGCTAAGCCTTGGCGGTTCAGAGGGAAGAAAATTCCATCTCACAGTCCCCATTCCCCCTCCCTACTTTTGAGTTGGAAAATGTTGAGAATTCAAAGCTGATTAGCCCAGTGATAACGGAAGCCACGCTGATACTATGTCTGTCTAGTGTTTTTACTATGTGTTTAGTGTGTTGTATACACAGGCTGTTTTCTGTGCATGTTTAGTATTTGTGCATGTTTGCTGTTTCTATGTGAATCTACCCTATTGTGTCTAGCTGTGTGCCTGCGTTTATTGTGTGTAGTGTTGTTATTGTGTTGTGTGCTTACTGAGGTGTGCCCTTTCCATGTGTTGTGCGTTTCTAGTGGCATGCTTGTGTTTACTGTGTCGCCTTCGTGTTTCCTGCTGTGATCCCCAGTTTATTGTGTTGCGTGTTTGCTGTGTTGTGGCTGGTGTGTCATGGGGGTGTAGTGGGTAGCGGTGGTACAACCGCTACTCACAAACTAAAGGGCCAACGCTTGGCTCAGAGGGAAGTAGGGGAGACCGGCTCTAATTGCAATCGTTTCTTCTCGTTTGGGCCTCGGACGGCTGCCGCCAGCTGGAGACACAGGCTGGCCCGGCCCAGGTTCGGGGTCTCGGAACTCGCGCCGGGTGGAAGCTGCGGCTGGGCCGGGAGCGCGGAACTGCTGCGCTCACGCCGGGATTCTCGAGGTGGTGAGGCTGCGGGAGGCCCAAGCGGGACTGGACGTCGAGTGCCGCGCCTCCTCCGTCGTGAGAAGGATCCTCGCAGGGCAAAGAGTTTCTTTAGTCAAAGCGGGTAAGCAGCGCACCAGGGGTGCTTTGGGCCCGCTAGTGGCCGGGACGCAGACGGAGAGAAGCCCAGCTCCGCCCCGCCACTTGCTGGCTGAAGCCGGGTCCCAGTTCCCCACAGCCGCGCAGTCCCGGCGGAGCCCACTCGCGGACGCCCGGCAGCCGCCGCCTCACCTGCCGGGCGCCCGGCAGCTGCCCAATCAGCTGCGGTCGCTCGGCTGCGGCTGCCATGTTCTCCACTCCGCGTTGCCAATCAGTGTGGCGGCGGCCAATGGGCGGTCGGGCCGGGAGTCAGGTGACCGTAGGCCAGCTGGCTCCCCATTGGTGCGTGCCGCCGGGCCTCCGCTCGGTTTATGTGCGAGGAGTGAGTGATTGACTTTATCAGTCCAAGGACATTACTCTGGAGGCGAAGAGGCTGGGACTCGCGAGGCGAGCGGCGAGGATCGAGCCTGCCCGCTGCCCGCCCGCCGGCCGCGATCGGGCTCCGCCACTTGGCGAAGCCAAGCCAGGAGGCCGATACCCAGCCTCCTGGCCCCGCGGTTCCGCGCTCTCGGGTAGAGGAGGGGTGCCCGGGACCGGATTGGCAAACCCCGCCCTCCACTTATTATTTTGCTTATTTTTCTTTGTGCGCTCCGTTAGTTTGTTAAACCAGATCTACTCCCAGACTCTTTTCTCCTCCCTCCTCCTTTTCCCTC
>PVJS01034647.1:0-21454 GCA_004027185.1 Glis glis
AGCTCCCCTCCTTGCGGCAACCTGGGAATGAACTAGGAGGAGCCTGGTTCCTCTGAGGGTCCGAGTCCCTGCACCCTACACCCCTGTCAGTGATCAGTGTCCCGGCTGCAGCAAGCAGCCTGGGGCACCGAGGCTACAGAGGGCCCGCTTCCCCCTCAGGTCACATGCGGCGTCACAGCTCTGACACTGCCCTAATGCATCTCAGGGACAGCCATTCCTAGAATCCCGGAATTCAGAGGTTACCTGGAATTCAAGCCCTGCTCCAAAATGGCCAATATAATTGCATATGGGAGGTTAACAGCAATGTCAGGGGAGGGGCTCTGAGAGCAGGAGCCCAGAAGCTCTGGCTGCCTCCTATTTTCACGAGGCTTCAGTCCGACAGGATGGCATGCCTCCGGGGCCTGGTCCCAGCGAGCGCGGCTGTACCCACTAACCCCGCACACCAGGGAAGCGCCGCAGCCGGCACTCGCGCGCACGGCAGGCCATGTTTCTTTTATTGACTAGTTTATCAAGGAAACAATCCAATGAGCCGAGCAACGGGGGATGCTTGTGCATTTGCAGCCCTCATTTATTATTGAAAGGCAAGAGGCTGTACCAATCTATTTCAACCCACCGGAGCCCCCTTCTCTGTTACAGCACACACGTGCACACTAATCCTAGACCCCAGTCCTGCTCACCAAGGCCACGCCCCCTCAGTCTCTCCTCTGTCTCTCTCTCTCTCTCTTTCTCTCTCTCTCTCATACACACACAGGAAGGGGATTTACATCACAACTGCATCCTACAGAAGATGAGTCAACCCAGTTCCTCTGCATTTTCATGAGGGTTACAAACCCACGGAGCTGGGAGCTGCCTGCCGTGGGCTCCGGGCTCCACCATTCTGGATATGCATCCGGCAGCTCAACACATAAAAACCCAAGTCAGCTCATTTGTTACTCAAACCAGGCTCTGAGAGAGCAGGAATCATTTAAACCCACCGTTGAGCAAATGACATGAGATCGACACTCGAGACGCTTGGAATAAGTCAACACACCCTCTCCACCTCACCTGGCTCCCTCTCCTTCAACAGTATCCTCCCTCTGGGTTTCCATCACCCCTTCGTCGTCTTGGGAAATTCTCAGAGACCAGGAGCAAGTCGCAGCTGGGAAAGCATGGTTGAGGGCCGAGCATAATGGAGAGAAGCGGGTTCCAGCGGCCCTCGCGCCAGGGCCCATGTGTCTCCTCCTTGGCAGGACAGACATATGTCTGGCCAGCCCAGTGGCAGGACCACTGTGTGGCTGGCTGGACCACCTATGTGTTCCTTCTACCTGCACGTGGATTTCTAAACGCACGAGGCAGGGCTCAGAGCTAGCACCAAGGATCGCTAGTCCAGGAGACGGGAGCGCCCAATGAGGGCCACTTCAGTCTACTGAACCTTTAAAAACGATCTTTTCCAGCCAACCACATATTCGTTTATTCTTCTCATTCCCAACGAGTAGCACGTTCCTTCCACCACGAGATTGAAAACAACACCTAAGCCCGCCCGTGAAGAGGCAAGATGCTCAGATGTGCTGGGGGCCCTAGCACCTCGCATGCACTAGCGTGTGACCCCAGGTGGAGTGTGCAGGACAGGGGCGCTCACACCCCGTGGGATTCTTCAAATAAAGAGGAGGATCCCTCCTTTTAGGCACCACACAGGCCAGGTTTCAAAGCACCTGAGGATCGAGGTTTCCTGTTGGTGCTGTCAACTCCAGCAGCCCTCTCGCCCATGCTCCTTGGTCTTAGAAGACAGTTGTCCATCCAGCAACTGGAAATCAACCAACTCTGAGCCACCGAGCACAGGGCTCGTGCCAGCAAACACCACGCAGGGCTTGCCAACTTGCCCTCGGGACACAGGAATGGCCTGACTCCTCTCGGTGTCTATAAAGTCACAAGTAAAACACCCAGAGATCCACACGTGCCCCCAACATCATGGCGACCATGTCTCTTCTTTCTACCTTCTGTTTTGAGACCAATGGCCAAATTCCTTGTGCACTCTCTCCCTCCAAAGAATCACAAGCTAGAGCCGTAAAGACCACCGACCAAACACCAGGGCCACAGGAAGTAGCTCAATGGCAAAGCCCGCGCAGCCACCATGAGCAGCCCCGGATCTGTGCTCCAGGCCAGGCTGCCGTGACGGTGACCCTCTCCCAGGTGAGAGTCGGCGCTCTCCCCCAGCAGCACGGTACCACCACGCGTGCTCCTACCTCGATCAGGAAGTCCCCGGTCCTCAGTCCGGCTTGCCATGCTACCCCGCCTTCATCCACGGACTCCAGGTACTGCAGGGCCGGGAACGCCGGCGTCGGTGTGAATTCTTCAATGGGGGTATCAGCTGGGAAGATATGGAGCAACTGTCACAAGTCTGGGAGACGTTTCCCAAGTCAGCCGTTCCCACCTCCCCATGGGACCCTGGAAGGAAGAAGGTCCCGCCATCTCCTGCTGGAAGGATGTGGTCCCAGCCCACTCTCCCCAGGGATGGGCTGGAGACGCGCATCCACGCCAAAGGTAACTCAAGCCGTCGAGCCAACTGCACGCTGGTACCATTATGTTTCTGGGCCTTTCCACTGACACCATGGGATAACGTGCCCTGCGGTACATGTCTACACGCCTGTCATTTTCTTTAAAAGCACCAGTGACTAAACATTTTCAGTTCTAAAAATGGAAAAGTTCCTCCCATACCACACGGAGCTGGAGGAACGCCACACAGAGCCACTTGCCAATTTTACATCTACGTAGACTCGCGAGCAAGGGGGATCGGCTGGGAACACGGGCGCCACACAACGCTGACCCAGTGGGTGGCTGCAGATTTGGAACCCGTTCCCGAGTCCTCTCCCCGGGGAGCCTGGCTCTCTGTGACCACCCTGTGACCAGCGTGCACAGGAGGGCTGGGCCTCTAGCCCTCAGCAGAGCGAGGCTGGGTTTGGGGGGCCCACACGGTTGCCTAGTGTAGCTCCAGGGTACAAGGAGGCATTTCTAGGTTATCATGAGAGGCCGGGGATGGGCAATGGGAAGATGGGGTGCCCTGGCAGGGGAGGGCCAGCACATCACAGACAGGTGTGGACGTGCACACAGGGACGGACTTGGCCTCTCTCTGTCCGGACAGATCACTGTGGGCTGCCTGAGCCTGCGGCAGGTGGGCACGCTGGGGGAGAAGGCCTTCCTCCGCACAGGTGCGGGACCCCAGTGGGGCACAGGAGCTCCGGATGAAACTTCCACATGGCTGACCCCCACACACGCGGCGGGCAGGCGTCCCTCTCGTGCGGGGTGATGCCATTTTGTTTCAGTGTAGAAGGGAAGCCCCCACGTTGGGGGCAGGTGAGGGCCTGCCACGAGCCGCATCCCGGAGCCTCCCCCTTCAGGCCATGCGGTGTGCGCGCTGCCAACTCGGCCCACGGCAGAGGGGACCATCTTGCCACTTTTCCCTTCCAAAGTCACCTTAGAGGCGCGTGTGGGGATGCCTGCTGCCCTTGCAGCTCAAGCCCACTTCCAGGATGGGCAATTTCCAGGAAGCTGGAACTCTGGGCTGGGTAATTCTGGGTATCTGAGACCAGGAGCTCTGAATGCAGGCACAATGTGGATGAACTAAAGCACAAGATACTCATTATCCCCATAATTAAAATAAATAAATAAATAAATAAAAGAGGTGGGGGAGGGAGGGAGGGAGGGAGTGAGCGAGCCTGTTCAGAGCAATATTGTGTATAGAAAATTTAAAATATGCCTGAAGGAAGCCCCAATGTTTTCCGAGGAAGGCAGAATGTTAAAGTGCTCTGTTGTCTAGCAACCAGGTGCCCCCAGGAAAATGCTTATTCAATGGTTATTTCTGAGATGGGGAACATTCTTCCTACAGGCTTGTACACGTACACACACACACACACACACACACACACACACATGAACGTGCCCAGGCGCTCTTACCTTTCGCCCCTCGGAGCACGAATCCGAAGCCCTCATTGTCCTTTTTCTGCAGGACCACTGTCTTGTCCTCGATAATGCAGTCACTGTAGAGAGAATTCCGGGGATAGCGACCATTATTGTAACCTGTCATCATCACGGTGGCTGCTCCTCCGCCGGGGACGCTCATCATCATAGCCAATTAATCGCCCCGGCTCCCGGATCCAGACAGCATGGAGGAGCCGGCAGGCGGGCGGGCGGCAGTGCGGTGCAGGAGGAGCTGGGGGGGCTAACGGGATCGGCGAGCGGGGCACAATGGGAGGCGGAGGGGGGGTGCGGGCGGCGCAGGAGCCAGCAGCGGGGGGAAGGAGCCCAGCATGCTGGAGCGGCTGCCCGGCTGCGGAGCGGGCTGGCTCAAGGCACCCGGGGCCTGGCCAGGACGCCACCGCCGAGGGCAAAGAAAGTAAGTGGCCCGGGTGGCGGCGGCGGCAGCAGCGGCGGCAGCGGCGTGGCGAAGGAGCTCCCCCGGCCTGCCTCGGCCAGACGCATCTTCCAGGGAAGCCGAAGGAAATCAGCCGGAGGAGAAATGAGGCAGCAGTTTTGTTTTGCTTTTTCTCGAAGGGGCTTCAAAAGCAAATCAGATCGTGTGTGCTCCGCGCACGAGCCGGTGGCAGCGGCGGCAGCGGCAGGCACCAGAGACGCAGGACCTGTGCGTGGCATCCAGCGCCCCTCCCTCTCCCGTCCTAGGGAAGGTGGTGTGTGGCAGGAGCCCCCACAGTCATCTGACGAGCCCACGGTGCGACCGGCGGCCGCTTGGGCGTCATCCCGCGCAGGAGAGAATCCGCAGGCTGGGCTGGCCGCGGGCGGGCGGGCGGGCGGGCGGGCGGGCGGGGGAGCCTGTGCCTTCCCGCGGCCCAGCAAGGGACTTCCGCGGCGGCGGATGGGGGTGGGGGGCCAGGTCACTCCAGTCACACTGAAGCCAGAGGGCAGAGGCTCCTTTTGAGGAGGATGGTGGCTGGGGACAGGAAGGGAGGGGGCAGGTGGCCTCCCCTGCCAGGAGCTGCACAGTTTGCTGGTTGGCATATTACTTCTTTATTTTAAAGGAAAGCAACCCAAAAGCCCCAACTTGGCTCTACCTGCTAGAGCCTCCTCTCATTTACACTAAGGGCAGGCACTCTGCTGGGCGAGTGTCTACCCCCCCACCAGGCACACGCGGGTGTGCAGGACAGAAGTGCCCCCCACCTGGTGAAAGTGTCACCCTCCCCCGCCTTCTGGTGGCCCTCTGAGGGGGCAGGAGAGGAGGTGCCTGCGCCCCACTGGGATTCAGCTGCTGCCGGAAGTAAGTCAGGAGCCTGGGAGGTGCTGCAGAGGGGGGCAGGGAGGAGAGACAGGGAGGCTCTCTCCAGGCCCAGGGGCTGGTGTGGGAGCCCTTGGGTGTGAGGACACAGACACCAGGGCCTGAGGCCCCACAGAGAGGGCTCCACAGAGACCCCCACCTCCGACTCAGAGGGGAGGACTGAGGACATGAATGGGGAGCAGGAGAGCAAGGAGGGTCAGCTGTGCCAGCCCCACAGCTGGTAACAGCAAACCTGTTCGGGGCAGCCCTGGGAGCAGGGGGGATGGGCAAATACTTGTGATCTACCCGCGGCATCCCGGGCAGGGGACAGGAGCTGCCCCTTGAGGTCCCCCTTGTACAGGTGAACCTCGGAGCAAAGTCCGAGCCGTGGGGAGCACAGCCAAGAACACACCCCCAGTGGCGGCACAAAAGGGTCCCCCCAAGGAACGCGCCTGGAGGAGCCTGTCTTCCAGGAATGGGCCAGCAGGACGCAGGGCGGCGATGAAGACCCGATGGGCGGACCCCAGCGATCTGGGATGACTGGTGACGGGGCCTGAGAAACTGGCAGGGAGGTCCAGTCCCCCTCTCACTCTGTCTCTGAGACAGCCGGCCAACTGTGGGGAGTCAAGCTCTGGGGAGTACGGCTGCCAGCGTGAACCCCAAAGCTCCTGCCCTTCTCAGGACCACCAGACAGGGGCTGAGGGTCCAGGGCGCTGGGCACCAGTGGGCAGGTGACGTGGCTGGTCTGGCCTTTAGGAAATGCTGGCCCTGGGCTCCTCGGTCTCCCACACATGGCCAGGTGGTGAGGACGTGGGCAGCTGGGATGACTGTGGGCTGGGTGCGGCCATACCACAAAGGTGCAGTTTAACAGGAAAGCCCCAGGGGGCCTTTTAACTGAAGCCAGTAACTGAGCAGCCCACAGAGGCCAGATCCAGCAGCCACAGGAGGCAGAGGGAGGAAGGCTGGGGAGGGGGTTGCTCTACTGCCAGGGATTCAGGGGCCCCGCAAGCACCCTGGTGAGAGGACTCTACCAGCACCCCTGGAATTCAGGCTCTGCTCCCCATGTGAAACCCCTCTGGCCACGCCCCCTCCCCTCCAACTTCTCCAAGGGGAGTCAGCCCGCCGGTCCCCTGGTTGGCCTGTGGGTCCAGCCAGTGCAAACCCTACGACTGGCTTCTGTGCCCCGTCCCTGTGGAGGGTCCTCCAGAGACCCTGGCCACCAGAGCCCTCTGCTCCACGCTCCTGTGTGTTTTCTCTTTCTGAGTAGCTGCTGAGGGCTGGCAGCTCCCTGAAACTCTGGAAGGATGACCCCCTGCTGAAGGTCCGGAGTTCCCTGCCTGTACTCTCCTCTGGGGACACAGATGGACCACGGTACCCACCTCTGTCCGGCTCAGGGATGAACCTGCCTGCACTCCCAGCACCCAGACCCACGCTGGCCAGTTCTACCCGTGGGACCAAATGGAGGCCAAGCCCTGTGTGTGTCTCCAGGACAGCCTGTGTCACGTCCTGCCAGCCCTCCCACCACGGGGCGCCTCGGGCCAATGGAGCTGTGGACACTTGTGGGCTGCCTCCTGCTGACCACTCGGGGCACGGCGCGTCCCAGCACAGTGGGTGAAGGCGCTGGATTTGGTACTGAGACAAGGTCACTCTGACCTTCTGAACCTCGGAGCCCCTCTCTGCAAAATAACGAAAGTAACGATTGCACACACCTCACGAGGCCCTTCCAGAGAGTGTGGGAAACCGTCCACCCCCGCCCTCAGAGCCGTCTTGGTGGGCAGCACCTGTCAGTAGCAGCAGCGATGACCTGGAGAACCTCTGTTTGTGGGTGCTAACCCTGTCTCTCCTCTGCCTCTGTCCCCCTGCAGGACACCATCCCACCCCGGGCTTAGGCCTTCTTGGCCATTCCTGACCCCCAAACCCCAAGACGATCAGCCCATACTTGCCACATCCTCCGTCCATCCTGCCCCAGACCGAAGGCTCCTCCTGCGTGTGTGGAGTAGAGCGCCAGCTCCCCCACCTCTGCCGCCAGGAAGGGCTGTCTCTGACTCCACGCCACCTCCGCCCCTCCCCCAACCCCACTTCATTTACAGATAGACCTTGGGTTTGAATTCAGATGCAGACATTTACCAGTTGAGCCTTTCAGAGCCTCAGTTTCCCCTCTGCAAGGAGGAGTGGAACCTTAGGAGGAGCAGGTGGGTCAATATCCATAAATGCCCCACTGAGGGCAGGCCCTGTCACCCCGGAGCTGCCTGAGCACCCCACGGAAATGTGCCCTCCCCCAAGGGACTTGAGCCGGCGAGGGGCAGTGAGCTCAGCCCGCGGCTCACTCCACATGCCCACAGCACCCCACGCGGGCCCGGAGGTGAAGCCAAGTGGGGGGGGGTGCAGCAGAGGGAGGCTGGTGAGGTGCCACAGGAGGAAGCGTCTTGATAGACCAGGGGCGGGGCAGCATTGCAGAGCGCCGACTGCATGCAGCTGGCTTGGCCCAGGAAGCCAGAGAGGAGTGGAAAGGCAGCCCCGGCCCTTCGGGACTGGGAATCTACAGCAACTCAAGGAAAGCAACTGGGACGCGGGAAGGAAGAGGCCGCTCTCACGGCAGGAGCCCCAGTCTGGTGTTTCCTAAAGCACCCCCCAGCCCCGCAGAATCGGACTGGGAAATCCCGCACCCCTGGGCCTGGGAAAAGAGCCTTCCTAGCTGCACACTGAACGGGCTCCTTCCTCCTGCTGGCCGCGAGTCTAAAACTAGCCCCATGATGGCTGCGGCCACGCCTGGAGGCTGTGGCATGGAGGCCCGGCCTCCGCCTGCTGCCCAGAACTGTGAGGAAACCTGGGAGCCATAGCGGGCCTCCCTCAGTCCCCGCCCTGCCCCAGGAGCTGCTCTGCAGACCCGGCCCAGCGCACTGTGGTCAGGTTTCACAGGGGCACTGAGGGGCCTGCACCTTCCCGAGGCTGCTCCCAGGAGAGCCCGGCCCCCGCTTCTGTGGACACTCTCTACCCACTACTGACCACACGCCTGCGGTAGCCACTGTGGGCACCCTGTGACAAAGGCCATGCCCCTGTCTCTCTGAGTCTCCCACGTGGTACAACATCTACCCATGCAAGCCGACTGAACACAAATACAATCCTGTGGCGCTCTCTTCAACACACCCAAAACGTACCCTCTGCCAACTTCTGTCTGCAACAGGAGCTGCCAAGTACAGCTGTGCAGGTTGGGCATGGCACAACCGCAGAGAACATCCACAGCACAGCGGCTTGTGTTTGTCATGGTCATGTGGGCACGGGTGGAAGTAAAGAGTCCTGAAGGGGCAGGAACCTTTTCCTGGTTCATACGAAGATGGGGAACAGGCCATCAGTTGTCATGGAGAACAAAAGGGGTGTCTTTCTAGGAAACACATTGCCTCTGAGACACACAACCCCATGCTGAAGTCTCCTGGAGCCACAAAGCAGAGGCCACTGAAGGTCTCCATGGCTGCCTCTATCCAACAGTGCCACTTCACGCCACAATAAAGAGCTGGCATGCCGGTGGCGCACACCTGTCATCCCAGTACTTGGGAGGCTGAGACAGGAGGATCACAGGTTTGAGGCCAGTCTCAGCCACTTAGTGAGGTCCTCAGCAACTTAGCGAGAGACCCTGATTGAATATAAAAAAGGGCTGGGGGTGTAGCTTGGAGGTAGAACGCCCCTGGCCTCAAACTCCAGTACCACACACGTATCCACACACACAAAAAGAGCTGGGGCCGTCGGCAACCGGGAGCGGGATAGGAGGGTTCGGGGAGCTCTGGGTCTGCCCCGTGTCTAAAGATGCTCCTTGCATCCATCTTGCAAGACCCCAGGTGGCTGAGCATCAGGTGGCTTTTTACAGTGGCGGGGTTCACTTCTGCCAGCCGGGCGCCCCGCAGGGCCTACAGGGAGGGCTGCCCTTGGCTTGGTCCAGCAGGCGGCAAGTGCCAGCAAGGACAGCTGGCATTTAGGAGCTGCCAGTCACCGAGTGCGCTCCCTTGGCAGCAGCACCCGATCCCGCAGAAGGTGAGAGCTCAGAGCCTCGGGGAGCCGGGCCTGAGCCGGGGGAGCTGCGGAGCCTGGGCCCCGGCGGCTCTGTCTGCTCGCCCCGTGGAGGGGACTGCCATGGACAGCTCAAGTTTGACACAGGGTCTTTGGTGGAGCCCAGATGGCTTCCTTTACCACCTGGGCATCAGGGCTGGGTGGTGCCCCTCCCCCAGCTCTTCGTTTATCACCTGGGACTGGGCTTTGGTCTAAGACCAAGTTCAGAAGTAACCGGGCCAAGGAGAGCTGCTGTTAGCAGGTCAGCTTGGGCATTCCGTACTGAGCACCTGCTCGGCGTCCGGTCATGGACTACTGGGTGCCTGGCCAGAGGCACAGAGGAACGGAGCAGGCCCAGTCTGGCCCTTACAGAGCTGCCAAGAATGGTGGGGAGAATGGTGGCCCCCAAAAGATGCACTCGAGTCCTCACCCCCGTGTCCGAAGGGGACCTTACTTAGAAGCAGGCTCTTTGCAGATGTAATTTGTTAAGGATCTTGAGATGAGATGTCCTGGATTTAGGGAGGGCCCCCAAGCCACTGGCTGTGTCCTTACAAGAGAGGAGCAGAGGGGAAGTATGACCTGGACAGAGGGGCACAGGCCATGCGACGCGGGGGCAGAGACCAGAGTGATATGGCTACCAGCCGAGGTCGCTAGGACCGCAGGCAGACACCTGGGTCTCAAACTTCTGGTCTCCAGAACTGAGAGAATCAATTTCTCTAGGTCTTTCTCTTTCTTTCTTTCTTTCTTTCTTTCTTTCTTTCTTTCTTTCTTTCTTTCTTTCTCTCTCTCTCTCTCTCTCTCTCTTTCTCTCTCTCTCTCTTTCTTTCTCTCTCTCTCTCTCTCTCTCTCTTTTTGCAGTACTGGGGATTGAACCCAGGGGCATTCTACCTCCGAGCTACACCCCCAGCCCGATTTTTTATTCTTTATTTTGAAACAGGGTCTTTCAAAGTTGCGGAGGGTCTCACTAAGTAGCTGAGGCTGGCTGTGAACCCGGATCCTCCGGTCTCAGCCTCCCAAGTACTGGGATTACAAGTTGCGCCACCACGCCCAGCTTCTCTAGGTCTTTGATAGGGAGGAAGAGGTGCTGGGAATTGAACCCAGGGTAGTCTACTTCTTTATTTATTTATTTATTTATTTGCAGTACTGGGGATTGAACGCAGGGGCGTTCTACCTCCGCGCTACACCCCCGGCCCTATTTTTTATACTTTATTTTGAAACCAGGTCTCACGAAGTTGCGGAGGGCCTCACTAAGTAGAGAGAGAAAGAGAGAGAGAGAGAGAGAGAGCGCTGAGGCTGGCCTCGAACCCGGATCCTCCAGTCTCCGCCTCCCAAAGTACTGGGATTACAAACGTGTACCACCACGCCCGGCTCCAGGGTAGTCTACTTCTGAACTGCACCCCCAGCTCTTTTTATTTTTTGTGGTACTGGGTATTGAGCCCAGGGGCATTCTACCTCTGAGCTACACCCCCAGCCCTATTTTTTATTCTTTCTTTATTTTTTTAAATTTTTTTTTTGCGGTACTGGGGATTGAACCCAGGGGCATTCTACCTCTGAGCTACACCCCCAGCCCTATTTTTTATTCTTTATTTGGAAACAGGGTCTCACTAAGTTGCAGAGGGCCTCACTAAGTAGCTGAAGCTGGCTGCGAACCTGGATCCTCCTGTCTCAGCCTCCCAAGTACTAGGGTTACAAGCGTGCGCCACCACGCCCGGCTCTTATTTTTTATTTTGAAACAGGGTCTCACTAAGTTGTGGAGGGCCTCACTAAGTAGCTGAGGCTGGCTGTGAACCAGGATCCTCTGGTCTCAGCCTCCCAAGTACTAGAATTACAAGTGTGTGCCACCACACCCGGCCTCTTTTTATTTTTCTATTTTGAAACAGGGTCTAAGTTGTGGAAGCTGGCCTCAAACCTGCCATCTTCCTGCCTCAGACTCCCAAGTACTAGGATTACAGGTGTGCAGCACCATGCCGGGCTTTGATTTCTCTAGTTCTGAACCTCCCAGTTTGTGATGTGTTATAGCAGCTGCAAGAAGCTCATACACCGGGCAGGTGGGAAAGACAAATATTGATGCTGTAATGGTCACAAAATGTGCACCTTCAACAGCAGAGGGCGTGGGCTGTGAGAGAGTGGCCTGGAAGACCTCCTGCGGAGGGGACCAGGGAGAGGACAGCGTCCCAGCGAGGGAGCCTACGGTGTAGGGCACTGGGCCTGGATGTCCAGAGAGGCAGGGGCGCTGGCCATACAGAGCCACCTGCACACAGAGTGGAGTGCACGGATCAGGCTGGACATAATCCTGGCGCCAGCAAGCCCATGGTGGCTCAGGCTCGACCGGTGTCATTGAAGACGCTGAGATGACAGAGAATGAATGCTCCGCTCCTTCCCTCGCTCTCCCCGGCCAGGCTGACCCGGCCAGAGTGACCAGGCTTGAGGTCCAACGTCCTGTGTCCATCTAAACATCTGGCAGGCGAGAGCCAGCTGCCCTGACCAGCTCCCGGGCCACCGGTATGAAACACCCGGCTCCCACAGGGCAGTGGCTGTCCTCTAGCAGCAGAGGGGGATGACACTAGTCCCATGGCAGGAGCAGGTGTCAGAGGTGGCATGACCATCAGGAATATGCTGTTCCTGAGTGAGGTCAGGGCCAGCAGAGGAGGCGGCCCCGCGGAGACGGGCAGATCATCTGAGCCCCTGCAGGTGCGTGCGGAGCAGAGTGGCCGCGGGAGGCGGCAGGGCCGTTTCCACAATCTGGCCCCACAAGCCCAGGCTCCAACAATGTGCAGGCTTTGTCTCAAACCTGCAAACATGTTCACCACCCCGAAAACAACTTTCACCAAGTCCACAGGGCGAGCAACAGCTCCGGAGTCATCGGTGTCGATTAAGTGTCTTTGAGAGCTCACGTGGTCAGCCCCGTTGGTTAAATCTGAGATTAGGAGCCGGGTGTGGTGGCACACACTTGTAATCCCAGGACTTGGGAGGCTGAGACCGGAGGATCTGGGTTCGCGGCCAGCCTCAGCTACTAAGTGAGGCCCTCTGCAACTTAGTGAGACCCTGTTTCAAAATAAAGAAAAAAAAATAGGGCTGGTGGTGTAGCTTGGAGGTAGAATGCCCCTGGGTTCAATCCCCAGTACTGAAAAAAAAAAAAAAGAAAATTTGAGATCAGAAGCCTCATCCTTCTGGGTGTGAAAACACTTATAAGTCCATGCGTCACTCTGGGTGAATCCTGGGACTGCTAGAGACCTGCGGTGGCTGCTGGGGAGGGCTGCAGCCAGCCCCTGGTGGCCAAGGAGCTCAAAGGCAGAGTCGTCAAAATCACTTCACCATTTTTTGGGGGGAGGTACTAGGGATTGAACCCAGGGGTGTTCTACCTCTGAGCTACACCCCCAGCCCTTTTTATTTTTTATTTCCAAACAGGGTCTTGCTAAGTTGCTGAGGGTCTCGCTAAGTTGCTGAGGCTGGCCTGGAACCTGTAATCCACCTGTCTCAGCCTCCCATGTACTGGGATTATAGGCATGCTCCTACTGCATCTGGTTGCAGACTTTCTTTCTGGCAGAAGGGCCATGGGTGCATTTAATACCTTTACTGAATCTGGGTGGGGGCCGCTGAGCTCAAGGTGCAAGTCCCATGGGGGTAGGGCGGTGGCACTGGGGTGAGCCAAGGAGGACTCCCCAAAAGGAGACGGCATGGTGCATCTACTGCCCCTGGCAGCACCTTCCCGGAGCAGCTGGCGGGGACCCGCCTTCTCCAGGGCGGGGACGGAAGCCCGAGAGCTGCTCCTCTACATCTAAATCACTCTGGTAATCGTGTCCTGGTGGCAGGGCCTGACGGAGGCAGGAACTGGAACACTATTAGAAAGAGGAGTCTCCGGGGACCAGCGACGGCAGCGCATGTCCTAGAAATTTCCGGGCTCTGCCAATCAGGGAGGGTGAGGCTAAGTGGGGAGCTGTCAGTTCTTGTGCGGAGGGTGCTGGGGTGAGGGGTGGGGCTCAACAGGTGTCCCATTCGGCAGAGGTGCCAGCCTGGGTCCTTGGACTGCTGGGTACGGGCAGCAGGCCCAGCTCATCGCGACAGAGCTGGCTGCGGGGTGGCACAGAGGGCCGCTCCACGGGCGGGCAGGGCAGCCTCGTCCCTGAAAAGACCTGGCAGGCTGCCGGAGGACAGGAGGGGTTCCCCAGTCATCTGTCACTGGCTGCGAGTAGGGGGGGGGCTCTCAGCCCTGACCACACACCAGGCACGCTGCCTCTGCCAGCTTCCTGCTTCCTGGTTGGAGTATTGCTTGGTGTCGCTCCCTTGTCCCCCGGCCATGATGGCCATGATTCACAGCGGAAACGCGGCCCAGTCCCCGGTGCCATCTTGGGCTGAGTGACAGCCGAGGAAGGTGGCCTCTGGGGAGTCAGAGTTGTCCCCTTTGGGAGGTGACAAATGCGGGCCACTCGTTCACACTCTTCCTGGCTCCCGGAGCCACTCTCGCTGGACAGCAGGGGCCGCGTCGCTTCCTGTCGCGATGGTGGGGACCGGGTGCTACCACCCTGGAGCCGGCTCAGCGCCCCGGGAGATGCGCGCTTGCGGAGACCGTTTCTCAAATCGGCAATTCCGAGAACACCCTGCCCGGTGTTTATTACGGCCGTTTTCCTCCTCATTGCTAACGCGATAAGCAATACAAGTATTTCCTAATAGAAACAATAATGTGCGAAGAACTTGATTCAAATTAAATCGTCTCATTACTTTGTCATAAATCACCCACAAGCATTTCCTAAGCGCTACCAGACGTGCTACCTGCCAAGACGGCTGGCGGGGAAGACAGAGCTCCAGCTGACGTGTGTCCCCAGTGGTGACAGAGGTGACTGTTCCCTGTGATGGAGGGGAATGTGGATGAGAGGGAACACCCCGCTTTGGAACTGGACAACACCGGTGGGAGCCCAGCTTCCCAAACCACCCCATGACCTGTGGCCAAGTCCCAGGACCTTGCTGGCATCAACACCCACAGCTGCAAATGTAGATGTCAGCCACAGCCTGGAAACCTCCCCATGAGGAGAGGTGTGTGGTGGCACACACCTGTAATCCCAGGACTAGGAAGGCTGAGACAGGAAGATCGCAAGTTCAAGGACAGCCTCAGTAATGTAGCGAGACTCTCGGCTACCTAGCAAGACCCTGTTGCAAAACAAGAACATAGAAAGGTCGGGGTGGGGGGGCATGTAGCTCACAGGTAGAATGCCCCTGGGTTCAATCCCCAGTACCACAACAAATAAATTAATTGATTAAATAAAAAAATAAATAAAAGTTTTAAGCCAGGCGTGGTGTCACACACCTGTAATTCCAGTACTTGGGAGGCTGAGACAGGAAGATCACAGGTTCAAGGCCAGCCTCAGCAATTTAGCAAGACCCTGTTTCAAAATAAAAAAAGAATTGGGGGTGTAGGTTGGAGGTAGAACGCCCCTGGGTTCAATTCCTAGTACCAATAAATAAATAAGTCATAATAATAATAAAATAAATAAAAAACATAAGGCCAGGCACAGGGTCTGGCACACAGCTAGAAGACTTTATAAGCTGGTGAGGATGCCCCCAGCCCACTGCAGAGCTTGCTTCGTCCTGGAAGTACAAGGTTTAAGCTGAAACACTGGGATTGCGCCCAGGGCCGAGCGCATGCTCAGCACACAGAGCTGCGAGCGGACGGGCTGAGGGCAGAGAGCGCGCCACAGGGACGCCTGGACGTCTCACCCTGCTTCCAAAATTCGCGGGGCCCGGGCCTCTGCCCGCGTGGCCTCCGCAGTGCTGCTATCCTGAGTAATGGCTGCAGGGTGTCCCCGGAGGGGCACGGAACACAGCTCTGACAGACAGGGTGTCCCAGTCTGCACAGGGCCACAGTGGGAGTGTCAAGACAGCCCGGACTTTCCCTTCCCCTGCATATCCACCCCGACTGTCCCCTTCCCAATCCCCCAAGGTCTTTCGTCTAGGGCCCGCAAAGGCCATTATTATCATAGGACGACTGAAATTGAGATTGTGTCTGCCCTGCTTAAACAACTCCAACACGTTGGGCGTGGTGGCGCACGTTTGTAATCCCAGTACCTGGGAGGCTGAGACCGGAGGATCCGGGTTCACAGCCATCCTCAACTATTAGTGAGGCCCTCTGCAACTTAGTGAGACCCTATTTCAAAATAAAGAATAAAAAAAATAGGGTTGGGGGTGTAGCTGGGAGGTCGAATGCCCCTGGGTTCTGTCCCAAGTACTTAAAAAAAAAAACTCCCCCAGAATTCCTTTACAATTGGGAATAAAACTCAAAAACTCAAATTCCCCACCCTGGCTAAGACCCTCTGTGATCAGACCCAGGCTCTCTCTCCTCCTGACTCTATCCAGCCCTGCTGCTGTCGCATTTCCCCTGATGGCCATGCTCGTCCCCACCACAGTGCCTTTGCATGGCCCATGGTCTGTGCAGAATGCTGTGGCTCTTCGTGAGCCAGGCAGCTGTCACTGCATGTCCCCGAGCGCCTGTCTGCTGGGTGACTGCAGGCCTCCTCTGTGTCCTGGACTCTCCTGCTCTTCCTGGTTACTATCTGACCCCACAGAAGCACGAGTACCCCGAGGCCAGGATCCGGTCCTGCCGGCCAGCCCCTGCAGCCTCGGGCAGTGCCTGCCACCACCACCACTTACAAATGGAGGGAAAGTCTAGTTCTCTCTCTCCTCCTGGCCCTGGGAAGGGACCTGGGCAGGACCCTCCCCACTGTGGGCCTGGGTCTTCCTGTCTGCAGAGTGGGAGAGTCAAGCGTCCGAGCAGGCGCATCCGCAGTACGCTCAGACTCCACGTGTGCCGCCCGACATGCAGACCGGCTGACCCACTGTCCTGGTTTGCTTGGGACACGGGGCTTTTGGTTTTAAAACAGGACGCTCCCCAGTGAAGGGGACAAGTTGGTCGCCCTCCTAAGCTACTGCTATAGGTGGGACCACAGCACCCCCGGCTCCATTGACCATCACCCGCCCTGCTCCTGATTCTGTGGCCCTGTGACCCTCCGGGGTGGGAGATCTTCTCCCTGGAAAGTCGGGGGAGCGGTCTGCCAAGACTCCAGCTCGGCCAGTGGCAGGGCCGACTCGGAAGCCGCAGTCTGCGACTCTGAACGGAATGTTCTTTAGAGCAGAGAAGACATCGGGAACAGGCCGAGTGCCTGGCGCTGCTGCGTGCTGCAGGAAGGGGCTGTTAATTAAAATGACAGGCCGGGCTGCCCCATCTGTCGGGCTCAATGCTCGCCCAAAAAGACTGTGCGGAGCAGGCCTCGGGCCGGGCCGCTGGGCTCTGCCGTAAGCCAGGCCCACCCGCTCTGGGGCGCGGGAGTAGAACGTCCACCGCTAAACCAGGAGCTGGCGCCTTTCCAAGGACTCGGACGCAGCATGGATGCCCACCGGGCCTAGGCTCTGGAGAGACCGTTCCTGGGCTTGAGCTCAGCCTGACCTGCAGTCCCCCCGTGCAAGGATGGGGCGCGCTCTGAGAAATGCATCGTTGCGTGATTTCACCGCTGTGCGAACACCAGAGAGCGTGCTGCCACGCACCTAGACAGCGTCGCCTCCCAGGTCACGCTGCCCGGGACAGCAGGAGCTCCCGGGCCACGCACCGAATGCTGTGGGCAGCTGTCCCTGTGCACCTAAACACGTCTAAACACAGAAAGCTTGGGGGAGAGGAGTGTTCGGCCGCGTGACTCTCTCACGGGACCCACTGTCATATCCGTGGTCCAGAGTCAACTGAAATGTCATCATTTGATGCATGACGCTTGTTCTTTGTCCTGGGTACCGATGCTCAGAGAGGAGGTCAGTGTCACCGAAGTGGAAGTTCTAAAAGTGGCTAAAAGTCGGAAACAGTATAATGTGGAGCTCTTTGAAAAGGGCTTTGTCGCCGGGCGTGGTGGCGCATGCTTGTAATCCCAGTACTTTGGGAGGCAGAGACCGGAGGATCTGGGTTCGCGGCCAGCCTCAGCTCTCTCTCTCTCTCCCTCCCTCCCTCCTTAGCGAGGCCCTCCGCAACTTCGTGAGACCCGGTTTCAAAATAAAGTATAGAAAATAGGGCTGGGGGCGTAGCGCGGAGGTAGAACGCCCCTGGGTTCAATCCCCGCTACCGCAAAAAAAAAAAAAAAAAAAGAAAAGGGCTTTGTCAATGTTCCATACTCACAATTTGTAAACTTTATCTGTAACCACCTGGAGAATGGGCATCCCTGATGCTGCAGGTAGACCCTGCGTCCCTGTGGCAACAGCTTGTCCTGCTGGGCAGAGCTGCATGGTGCAGAAGCAGCCCGGACAATATGCAAATGCATGGGCGGGGCTTTGTGCCAATAAAACTTTATTGACAAAAAAAAAGAGGGGCATGGGCCTGATTTGGCCCAGGGGCTGGAGTTCCCAAAGACACTTGAATTGACACAAATAACACATGTGCGTGGCATATAAGTGTGTGTAATAAAAGCTAAGAAAAGTCTCTGTCCTCCGGCATAAGCCGCGCTGACATTCCCGCACGCAGGTGCGCCTGGCTTAATATAACACTGAGTCTCGGAACGGACGTGGGGGAGCCGCTGCAGAAACGAGGTCATCCACAAGATGCCCTAGAAAGGCTCCGGACCCTTCCAGAAAGCAAAGGAATACCCTACCGCGCTGGGCACTCCTGCTGGGCTGGCTCAGGGTGCGGCACATCTGAATTCTCACTTAATGAGCAACAGTTATTAAGTAGCAATTAATAGAGTAATTTTCATAATTATCCAGTTTCTGGTCTTTGAGCGCCTGCAGTGTAACTGACGGATCTGTCTAACATCCGTATGAGGTACTGACTCTTGTCTATAAATGAGAGACTGAAGGCACAGAGAGGTTGACAGACTCGCACATGAACACACAGCAGGAGGCAGAGCCGCTGCCCAGGACTGGAGGTAGCGACCTAGGACCACGTGGGACGGCACAGCCCACGGGGGTCAGTTCGCTGCCTGCTCACGGCCCTTGGCACAGGAACCAAGGGATGGTCCCACGGGCAGGGTGGTTCTAGCAGCAGGTCCTGAGCCACCGTCCTGTTGATACCCAGATTCTGCTGGCAGATCCCACTCCCTGTGACAAGAGTCAGATCTGTGGGCTGCTTGATGCAAGGAAGAGAAGACACATGGGGTGGAAGAGGCGAAGGCAGGAAGGACCCAACCTAAGAATCGGCAGGACATACGCACAAGTATTCACAGAGAGAATACCACACTTACTTATTATGTATGTGCTGTGCTTTACTATTCCGTTTTAATGAACAGCCCGTCAGTCAGAGGAGGAGCTCTCCCCTGGGCACAGCAGAGGTGTGCTGCTCTTTGGTTTCTACCAGGAACACTCTCTCTGCTTGCTATTGCTAACTGCTGAACTCCTATTCATCCCTCAAAGCCCACTTCAAGAAGCCCTTGTTGCAGACCCTCACGTGATACTGTGCACCTAGAGGAACAGGATTGAGCCTTGTCCTCCCCTTCCCACATCCAGCTCCTGTCACAGTCCCTGGCTCTTCCCCCAGCCCACTTCCCACCTTAGAGGCTGGAAAAGCCCGACACCTGCTTCCCCAGCCTCCTGTGCGGTTGTGGATGGTCACAGGTGGTGGTGTTGCTAGTTAGGCCAGAGGAAAGTCTGCTGGGGCCTCTGGGAGAGACGTAACTATTTGGAGAAAGGGGGGATGATGGGTAGGAGAAAGGTGTTGAGAAGTACGTCCCTTCTTCCCCTGTATTCTTGCACAGGGTTTGCTATGGGGATGTGATACTCGGAGCTACAGCTGCCATTTTGCAACCACGAGGGAAAGGCTGAGCAGCTGGCAGAGATGCCATGGCCCCAAGGAACAAACACCGGCCCTGCCCTTCTCTAGGCTCGCCATTGTGCTCTCAGCTACTGTCAATGGTTTTTTTTGGCGGTACTGGGGATTGAACCCAGGGGCATTATACCTCCGAGCTCCTCCTGCAGCCTGATGTTTTAATCTTTATTTTGAAACAGGGTCTCGCTAAGTTGTGGAGGGCCTCACTAAGTAGCTGAGGCTGGCCGCGAACCCGGATCCTCCAGTCTCAGCCTCCCAAGTACTGGGATTCCAAGCGTGCGCCACCACGCCTGGCATCAATGGGGTTTTTATCACGTGCAGCCGAATGCTTCCCAAGGACACAGGGGAATATTTGGAGCCTGGAGCAGGGGGAGGGGGAGGGCATCATAATGATAAGATGTGGACAGGTGACCAGAAGTCAGGATGCTGAGACGCTCTGGTAAGGCGCGACATCTCTAAGTTACATTCTGGGCGGGGACAGACTGGCCCAGGGCCCTATTCCTCCAACAGCTGCCGTCACCGGCCAAGTGGAGGGAGTCCTGGTGACATCTGGGGACATCTGATTCCGGCCCCTCATGCTGAATGGATTCGGCAGTTGAGAAAATGGTTCTCTTGGACTCAGAAGTTCTGAATTTCCTGCTAACTTCCCTGTACCCCGGCTAATCCAACATATGCAGCAGCAACTTGTGCACTGTGTGGTTGGGGACAAAGAGGCTCACGGGAGCTGGGAAATCTCTAAAAAGCCAACTGAACTAGAGCATGAGCGACGGACACAGATGAGAACTCAGCCATGTTGCAGACGGGAAGGGGAAGCGAGGGCCCGCCCTGCACCTGGCAGAGGGATGGCTGGGGCCGGCTGCACCTGCCGAGCCAGTCCTGTGACTCGAAGGCCCCTCGTCCACAGATGGGCCTCCGAGCCACCACAGGGAGCCTCTACAGCTCGGCGTGCCCAGCCGAGCAGCTGCCTTCCCCTCTAGAGTCCAGTCTGCAGCCAAAGCCACCACCCCGCCAGTTACCACCGAGGCTGGAGACGCAGTGCTGAGCAGAGGGGACCGTGCCCTGCCCTTCCAGACCACCAAGGGTCCCAGCCTGCCTCAGCTGACGCTGGCCCTTCTAAGAAGGCGCATGCCCCACTCTGCTTCTGCGCCCCAATCAGGAAAAAGAAGAGCCCCAAATACGCCTCTCAGCTCTAATGCAAAGATGAGAGAGGTGGGGGGAAAACAAGGCTCCTGCGTTGCGCATTTTATTAGTGGGATCATCGTGGGGCAGAAAGACGAAGCAAAGGACCTGGGGTCACTCCTGACCCCAACCCTCCCTCGTCACCAGCGCCGACCCCTGGCCTCAGTCCCAGCCTGTCCCTAGGTGGTGATGCTGGAGGACTCTGTTTCTGGAGCTCAGCTCTCCCATCGAAGGGCCCAGGGGCCTGGGAAAGAAACTTGTCTGGCAAGTAGAAAGAGCACACACTTCTAGGACCCAGGACAGGACGCTCCTGTGCCCGGCCTGCGCCCCACCAAGGGGCATCTACCAACTGCTTTTGGAGCCACATCTCCCTGTCCCAGGCTCCGGCCCAGAGCAGAGCTCTGCCCATCTCCCTGCCCCCCTCCACTCCTCACCGAGCCCTGCTCATCCACAAATGGTGAGGGCTTCAGGGGCCAAGTCGAGGCCGAGGGACCTAGGGGCACCATCTACCATGCCAGGCACGAAGCCGGCCTCCACCTTGACCTTGGTTGGTGGATTCGGGTTGCCTGGCGGGGCCTCCTTGAGCAAACCTCCCCCAGAGGAGAGGAGGTGGAGGCAGGCGCTCTCAGCTGCGCCCTCCTGAAGACCAGGACGGGCTTGCCTCTTTATAATCCCGAGACTAAAGACAGGTGCCTGGCATCTCATTCAGCCCTGGAGGGAATGGGTAGCAGAGCCCTGTGGGGGCACAGGAGGCCGCTGATGCTCCTGAGATGACACTGAGAGCTTTCTATGGCAAGCCGCTTAACACTGGAAACCCAAGTCTCTTCCCAGCGGGGGCCATGCGGTCCCTTCCTTTACCTGCGGTGAGTATTTACTGAGCACAGCACTGGCAGTGTGCCAAGTGCTGCCTATCGGGAAGCTGGAGCACGTGGCCATCCTTGGCACCTTTCCTCATCATGAATCATGAATCAACTTATCCATCCATCCATCCATTAATCCTCCCACCCATCTACCCACCCACCTATCCATCATCCATCCATCCATCCATCCATCCATCCATCCATGTATCCATCAATCCATCCATCCACCCATCCACCCACCTATCTGTCCATCTATCCATCCATCCATCCATCCATCCATATCCATCCATCCACATCCATCCATCCATCCATCCATCCATCCATCCATCCATCTAACCATCCATCCAC
>PVJS01034648.1:0-21454 GCA_004027185.1 Glis glis
AAATAACATCAAGAAAATGGAAGGAATTGGAGAACATTATGTTAAGTGAGATTTAGCCAATCACAAAAAGAGAAGGGTCATATATTTTCACTAATATGCGCAACCTAGGGAGTAGTGGGGACACAAAAGGGACTCCAGTGGAGATAGTGGAGAACCCTCAGTGGAGCAAGGGAAGTGGTCTAAGGGAAGGGGAAGGGCAAGAAAGAAGTGTATCAATGGAATTACTATCATAAACAATGTGTACATATGAGAATATACCAATGTCATTCTTGGTACTCCATACGGGGCGGGGGGGAGTGGGGGAGGACACTAAGAGCTGTGTGCATGTATGTTAATATCAAATTGATATTCAGTGTGATGTGAGACTACAATGTACCAATAAAAGCATGTTTAAAAAAGTAAATCACTAATTAGGAGGAAAAATAAAATAAAATAAAATTGACCATGAGTCAATAATTATTAATGTTGGGGGGAACATCAGGGTTCAATGCACTCGTTTCTCTATTTAGTATGTTTGAAGCTTTCTATAATACAAAAATAAAGTTACAAAGGAGGTTGGACCTACAGAATATTAAGTTTCAATTCAGTTAAACAAGTTTATATTTAGTATCTGTTGCTCAGTACTGTCTCAGTCATAGTAAAGACACAACTGATATTCTAGTCATCAAAATGCGGTCCCTTGCGTCCTAATTTAATTCTATGTGGGGGTAGGGAGTACTGGAGATTGAACTCAGGGGTGCTCTACCACTGAGTTACATCCTAGCCCTTTTTCTCTTTTATTTTGAGACAGGATCTTGTTGAGTTGAAGCTGGCCTTGAACTTGGAATCCTGATCCTCCTGCCTCAGCCTCCAGAGTCACTGGGATTCCAAGAGTTTGCTATTGCTCTGGCCCTAACTTACTTCAAGAGAGTGGTTTGGCCCAGGTACAAACAGAATCCTTCATTTCTTCGCAGATTAAAAACCAGTGCTCTATTCCTAGAACTGCACTTTAAAACCCTAACATCATTAATTACACTTAACACCAATAGGTAACATATGAAGTTTATAGCTTAGTTGTTGACATATGAAGTAACCCATTCCTGAGGTTGGTAATATTGACACAGAGCATTCACAGTCCAAGAGCACGTTATATAATGAACTCTTTTTTATAATAACACTGTTGTGCTTTGTAAACTTAGGTGATAATAACTATCAGAACTATCATAAAATCAAGAAAATAAAATGTGGAGTTGGTAGGCATTCTCTATGTCATATTAACTCCAGGAATTGCACCACATGCCTGGCCACCACAGAGACCACTTGTCCATTTCACAAGGAAGTTTCAGAAATAATCTCACTTCCAACTGATAAGAATTCAAAGGACACGGGGTTTCCCCCAAGATCTGACTAGCACTAACCTTTGCTTCAATAAACTGTCCCAGCCTCACTGCTTTTACCTGCCCAAACCTAGACAGTATGGATAATTAGTTGTTCAGTACAGTCTTCATACATTTATTTATAATGGCACTGCCACCTGTCCTCCTGTTAGTAGGAATGACCTGGTATCTCAAATCACAGGGCTCTCAATCGGGCATAGGTGTATGCCTCTAATCCCAGTACTTGGGAGGATTGCAGGTTCGAGGCCAGCCTCAGAAATTTAGCAAGACCCTCAGTAACCTCGTGAGACCCTGTTTCAAAAACAAAAAATAAAAAGGGCTGAGGGTATAGTTCAGAGGTAGAATGCCCCTGGGTTCAATCCCCAGTACCAAATAAATAAATAATAAAGATAAAAATCACAGGGCTCCTTTTCTCTTCTATTGTGGACCATATTAGATGCCTATACACTGCTGATGGGATTGCAAATTAGTACAGTTGCTGTGGAGATCAGTGTGGCGACTCCTCAGCAGACTGGGAATGGAACCACCATATGACCCATTCCTTGGTATCTTTCCAAAGGATTTGAAGTCAGAATATTATAGTGATACATGCATAGCCATGTTTATAGCAGGACAATTCACAACAGCCAAATTATGGAACCAGCCTAGGTGTCTATCAACAAATGAATGGATAAAGAAACTGTGGTATATTCACACAATAGAATTTTACTCAATCATAAGAAAAAACAAAATTATGCCATTTGTAGGGAAATGGATGGAACTAGAGAATATTATGCTAAGTGAGATCAGTCAGTCTCAGAAAGTGAGGGGTTGTATGTTTTCTCTCATATGTGGAAGTTAGGGAGAAGTTGGGAAACAAAAGCAATTTTAGATAAATGAGGAGAGAGTCCAATGAAATAGTAAAAGGGATTAAGGGAGGGAGAGGTGAAGATTTGATGAAGGAAACAGTTCAAATAATGCTATGTACATATACAAAATTATCAACATTAATCTCAATAACATGTACAGGGAGGAGGAGGGACTGGGGTGGGATCTGGAGGGAAACACCGGGGGCAATGTGCACGTATGTTTCTATCACTATGAACCTTATTATCATGTGTAATTACAATGCACCAATAAAAGTATATTTTAAAAAGTGGAGGGAAGAAAGGCTAATCTCCCTGCCAGATTCTACAATGGGCCTGAGAAGAACGCAGAAATCTCTTGAAAGTGGACTCCAGGTAATAGACACATAACAGGGCGTACAGTCACTCACAATTTAGACTACAGGGGCCATTTTTCTGAAGGAATGGAGAAATGGCTGGTGGACACATCCCAGAGTAGCACCAGCCAGTGAGGTCTGCCCTTCTACCAATCTAAAGACATCTTAGAGCTATCCATCTAGACCCAAGGAAGCTAATACAGACACTAAACCCACCCCACTCCTCTCATAAAGCTTCTATGGGATACTGGAAGCATTCCACCATCTCTCCATCTCTCAAAAGAGAGAAGGCTTACTGAAAAGAGATCCCAAACTGTGAGCGACATGAATGGCAGCTTTATACCTTGATTCAAAGCCAGAGCAGGAGCATAAATGACAATTCCAGTGTACAGAATCTAGGAGGGAAAAGAAAGTCACGTGAATTACATAAATTATACAATTCATAGGCGGGCGTGGTGGCGCACACTTGTAATCCCAGTACTTTGGAAGGCGGAGACCGGAGGATCCGGGTTCGCGGCCAGCCTCAGCTCTCTCTGTGTCTTTCTGTCTCTCTATCTCTCTCTCTACTTAGTGAGGCCCTCTGCAACTTCGTGAGACCCGGTTTCAAAATAAAGTATACAAAATAGGGCCGGGGGTGTAGCGCGGAGGTAGAACGCCCCTGGGTTCAATCCCTGGTACCACAAAAAAAAAATTATCCAATTCATGAATTACATATGAATTGTGAAATAAAATATTGGTTTTTTCTACAAGATCAATTATAAATTAAAACAAGTGGTTTCAATATATTTAATAAAATTTGCTTGTGACTTGACAAATGTTGAGTAAGGTGGGTTCTTTTGTGTGTGTACTATGATTATACATTACAAAAATCTTTTATGACCAACTTTTTGTAAAAATATGAATTTTTTTATGTGGTGATTAATTCAAATAGTCAGATGGCCACTGATTCACCAACTCAAGCTTGAAATCAGCCAGGCATGGTGGTATGTGCCTGTATTTCAGAACTTGGGAAGCTGAGACAAGAAAATCACAGGCTCAAAGCCAGCCTCAGTAACTTAAAGAGATCCTCAGCAACTTAGAGAGATCCTGTTACAAAATAAAAAATAAAAAGGGCTGGGGTGTAGCTTGGAGGTAGAATATCCCTGGGCTCAATCCCCAGTACCAAAAAAAAAGAGATTGAAATCAAATTTCCTATGTTTAAAGCAATTAAAAACAAAGAAAATATAAATTTAGAAGAGGATGACCCCATAATCCTGTATTCAAACTACTGCTACTCACCACATAACTTTTTAAAAAGTAAAGTTTTTGAAAACTGGTTTTTCAAAAATTTACCTATCCATTAATGAGACAACGGTGTAAATTTGCACTAAAAGTTCCTGAAAACAAACAGAAACTACAATCTCTATTTTACATTATTTATTATTTTTCATTCATACATTCAAGAAATATTTATTGATCTTGAGTACAATAGTAAAATAAATACAATCTTTCTTCCCAAAATATCATTTTCATTGAATTTGATCTTCCAAATATTTCATACACAGATTAATTCCAAGATTATTCCATAAAGACATGATAAAAACACATGATATACTATCCGGATGTTTGATTATACTGTTTGGGTAGGTATATGAAAAGTAAGTCCTTTGAACGAGAGATTATAAAACTCCCTCTTTTTGCAAAAAGGAACTAGCTTTCCACAGTCATTATTCTGTCCAAATTAACGATTTAGAAATATGACAGGCTGTCTTCCTAATTATTGTCTCCACTTCCTATTCTATTAAATCAGTAGAGGGTCTAAACAGTTTGGCAAATGCAAGCTACCAGCCTCAGCTCTGTGTCAGCGTCTCTACCAGACCCAAAAGGGCATGTTCTTTCTACCCTGCAAGTGTTAAGGACCGATAAGATTTAAGTTACATAATTTGAAAAGATATAAAATGGAATCAAGGAACCTACAAAGGCCCTCTGTCTTGCTGGAGCACATAAGTAGCTTTGTATTGGAGCAATGGAACTGTGATTAGGGATGAGAATGGAAACCCCTTCCTCAGCCTCCATCACCAAACCCAGGTCTAACATGCTTTGCTGCCAAGAGAAAGATGGCCGTTAAATGTTGTGACAGTGATCATGAAAATCCCCCAGCAGCCGGATGCACAGTAGGAAGTATTCTAGGTCACTGGCCGCTTGGCAAGTCCTCCCTTTCCATTGTGTCAATCAGTAAATCTATTCTTAAATGACCTGATTGTGTATTGTCTTTACACTCTCTTCCAGAGCTCATGATTCTGTTGTTTTACACTGACTGTTTCAATTGGGTCTTATAGCTCAACGTTTTTAAGAGCACTGATTCATTTTTAAAGAATTCTTCCAGCCGGGCGTGGTGGTGCACGCTTGTAATCCCAGTACTTGGGAGGCTGAGACCGGAGGATCCGGGTTTGCGGCCAGCCTCAGCTACTTAGTGAGGCCCTCCACAACTTCGTGAGACCTGGTTTCAAAATAAAGGATAAAAAATAGGGCCGGGAGTATAGCTCGGAGGTAGAACGCCCCGGGTTCAATCCCCGGTACCGCAAAAAAAAAAAAAAAAAAAGAATTCTTCCAAACAAGTAAAATTGTTTCCTTGTGTCTTCCTGTCAATTTTTTTCATATATTTATTACTCAACATGCTAAAAAAAATACTGTGAAGCATACAACTTGTTTTTAGTGTCACCTTGGTTGAGGTAAGGAGGAGGAAAACACAGTTCCCTAAAGCAAGGTATCTGTTGCTTGATCGATACAATATTCAAATTCACTTAAGTCATTCTGTTTTTCCAGGAAGTAAAGCATTTGCTAAAACAGTGTTTAATGATCTTAATGCTTAATGCTGTGGAGTGCCAAGTGGTTTTGCCTTTTCATTTCCTCATATTATCAATATCTCTTTTTTATATTTGATGTGTTTTCCAAGTAAGGTTCACTCAGATGCCATGGATAAAAATATTTTAGTGATATAAGATAAAATAAGTTAATGGAGATCTACTTACTGTTTGAACAATGAAGAGGACTGTTCCACAAAGACGCACATATCTGTTAAATCGAAGTTCCAAATACTATTACCAAAAGAGGAAAAATAGTTATTATGTGAATCCTCTGGACATTTTTTTTTCATCAGCAACTTAAGAAGGAAAAGGTTAGAAATTGAAAGCAACCTCAGAATTGATTTGTATTCTGCTTTTTTATTTTACTAATATTTTTACTGACATACAATAAAATCAACTCTTTTAGAGTACCATTCAGTGGCTTTCAACACGCATATACATTTGCATAACCTCCATCACAGTCAGGATACAAAATAGTTCCATCATCTCAGAAAACTCCCTCATGCTGCCCCTTTGTGGTCAAGCTCTCCCCAGCCCTGAACCCTATCCATTATTGATCTGTTCTCCATCCTAGTTTAGCCTAGAGAGATTGGAAAAATTGTCACATAAATGGAATTATATATATATATATATATATATGTATAAATTAACATATATAATATATATATAAATATATATATTAAACTAATCAATCTGTTGTTCTCTCCTTTCTCTTAGTTCCCACTCCGTGATTTTCCTTTGATTCACTTGGGAAATCAAGCCTTCCCTATTGCCAGCAATTGCAATGGAACTGTCCATCAAGGCTCTCCTCCTCTTCTGGGCAAGAGGAAGTCACAAGACCCCAGTGTAGCCAATCAGCTTCTCTTCCCAATGGAAGGCAAGATACAAAGACAGAAAGTGATTGGAGCAGACTGATCCTAACAGGGGGAGCAAAAGAAGCTGTCCTGGTTCTGTTCTTTTCAAGGCTTCTCATTCTGTTCTATGAACTACTCTCAATATGTGTGTATATATATATACATTACTTATACATTACTTAAATCACACAAGTAAGTTTCAGTCCAGAGCCAACAACCCTACCAATTCCTCCTACTCTTCTTGAAATCTGTAATGTATATACATATACATGATCTGCTTATTTCCTATGTATATAATATATGTATATAATGTATATAATAAAAATGTATATAATAAAATATATATTAAAGGTCAAGATCAGAATTTCAGAGGAGAGGTCTAAGATATTCTTTAACTTGAATAATATGATCACATGTAGGGAGACATTTAAGGCTGACAATAGTTTGTCATGTAGCAGAAAAGAAAAGAGAAAGGGAACGCTGCCATTAGGTAACAGTCAGAGGGAAAGACATCTGGGATCTTTGTTCCATAATCACAGCTAACACATATGGAGTACTTGCTGCATGCACAGTCCTCCCAACAACCTACAAGGCAAGCACTATGTAAGCCCATGTCAGAGATGAGGACACTGCGGCTCAGCGGACACCAAGGTTGCAACCTAATTATTGACAGGGCCGCACACAAATTTAGAATCCTTGATGCTGGAATCTGTGTATATAATAACCACATCATTAAGGTAACAATCTGGCCGTGTGTTTAGGACTTAATAGTTGAGTAGGTAGCACTGACACATAATAGGACCTTCAAAAACAACTGATGGGTAACAAATGCACAGCACAGCGTAGGGCACTGGGAGCAGAGTCCCAGTCCCTGACCCAGGCCCACTCCAAATGACTCATGAGCTTGAGGCAGTCACTCTCCAAATCTCAGCTTCCTTCTCTTGAAAATGAAGGTCATAGTAATAACTATTTCCTCTCTTACTTTGTGGGGTTTTGGAGACTATTCAATGATATAAATGAGTGGGAAAATACTGTAAACTATTCATTGAAAAGTAAGATATCAAGAAGGTAGTAGAATCCAAATCCATGAGCCTTGTCAATCACATGTATCAAAATCATTTAGAGGCTAAGAAAGTTTTTGAAGCCTGGAAACAAGGCAGCATTATTTCTTCAAGATTCTTCTTAGTAAACATACATATATGTGTGTATATATATAGTAAAAATTATATATATGTGTATGTGTTTATGTATGGCTATGCAAGGATGTGTGTGTGTATACATATATAAAATTTTTCCCTAAGATCAACCGATCCAGGAAGATCAATATCTTTAAGCTCCCACAAGACCAACTCAAGAGGGAACTAAGAAGTCTATCATTATGTCAGCCATCAGTAGCTTACTGGGCTACAGAGGAAATACCTGGAGACCCAACCAGAAGCCCAAGTCAGTGTACAGGAGGCTTAGAGAATAGTTCTAGGATTCCAAGACAAAACTACAGAATAACAATAGATGCCTACAGTCAACTGAGATCTCCCAGAGTCCTCAGAACTTTGAATAACTTAGGGACAATAAGATTTCTATTGATAAAAAATGAAGTAAATAAAAAAATAAAATTAGAGCCTGAACAACTCAGCTCAAACACACAAACTTAGCTGGATCCCAGAAGATCCTAAAGAAGTGATGAATTAAGTTATATTCCTGTAATACACTTCATGCCACTCTGTGGGAGACTGGAAGTTGCTAAACACCCATGAAGCTTACCTTTTCAAGGCAGTGATAAATAGATCACCTCAGCACCTTAGCGAGACCCTCAGCAACTTAGTAAGACCCTGTTTTGAAATAAAAAATAAAATAGGCCTGGGGATATAACTCAGACTATCAGATTATCCCTGGGTTCAGCCTCCAATACCATCTAAAACTGCTTATGAATAGGCAATTTTAGCTATAGAAATGTACATAGGGAGAGATTTCATATTTCAGCAAGAATGCCAGGATAGCCATCACTCCTATGTTGGACTGCTCGTTCTGTATAAGTGCCTCCACCTCTCAGCATAAAACCATCAAATATTCCAGGAGAAACCTTTGCCATGACCCGTGCATAGGGGCATAGCATGCTGCCTAGCTTATCTGTCCCCGATTGCCTAGCGCCCCTAGTTGTGGACACTGGCAGTGTGCTCACAAGTTCGTGTGTCCTGTGTGGCTTCCCTGGTTCTCTCTGCACTGGTATAAGCCCTGCTCAGAGTTGTAGCAGACTCCCTGGAGCCTTCAGAAGCAGCTGGTATGCTGCTAAGCATGTGTCTACATTGCTTCTTACTCTCTGACTAGCTTAACTTACTCTGAGCCTCTTTGTCTACAAAACAGGGCTCTGAGAATACCTGCCTTGTAAGTATTTTTCTGAGTCCTGAGTCACATAATATATAAAAACCATGCAACCAAGTACCAGGCATGTATTAAGCATTCAGTGAATGTTAGGTTTAGCTGTGGGAGTGGCGTACACCTGTAATCCAAGTACTTGGGAGGCTGAGACAGGAGGATCACAATTTAGCGAGACTCGGCAACTTAGCGAGACTCTCAGCGACCTAGCAAGACCCTGTTTCAAAACAAAAGCTAAAGAAAAACAAAGGCTGGGGGTGTAGCTCAGAGGTAGAATGCCCCTGAAGTCAATCCCCAGCAGTACTACACACACACACACAAATTAATATTAGGTTTTTTGGGAGTTTTTTGGCAATTTTTTAAAGCTAGCTTCCATCACTAGAAACGTGTGGGAAACCTGTTTCTGGTTGAGTTAATGTTCTAGTCCCAAAGAAGCATGGTCAATGATTTTGAGAGCAGCATCCCTGTGCCAAGACTAAAATCCTCTTGCCAGATTATTCAAACCCTTTCAAAGGTCTGGAGTTGGTTTAACTACAGAGCAGAACTCACAGACTTGAACGCCCAAAGGTCCCATCAAGATAACATAAAAGAGTCATAGGTCAGGAGTTTATATATTAAAATGCTAAAATGTTCCTGTCATCCCCTAAGAAATAATGTGTCTTACATCCCCTTCAAAACAAGAACTCTCTTCATCACTATCATTTTGCGTTTTTCAATTTTTGATAAAGATATAAGTGCAGATAAGGATTTCTCTACCATAAGAAAGTAACTGCAATCTCAGACGAGATCGGGCGTGTTCAGGGTGGTATGGCCCTAGACAGTAACTGCAATCTCAATCAGGCCTCAGGACAGAAATAAATCATGAGAACAACGGGCGTCCTTGCGGCCACAGGGAATGTGGGCCCAGAACCATCACTCTTCTGAGTTGTCTTCCTTTTTGGGAGGTCCTGGGGATTGAACCCAGGGGCATTCTATCACCCCAGCCCTTTTTATTTTTTATTTTGAAACAGGGTCTTACTAAGTTGCTGAGGGTCTTGCTAAGTTGCTGAGGCTGGTTTCCAGCCTGTGATCCTCCTGTCTCAGCCTCCCAAGAACAGGCGTGCACCACCGCACCCAGCTCTTCTGAGTCTTCAAAAGAAGTCAGAATCTGGGATTTTACTTCACTTCTCCTCATTGTCAAATGCTAAATTGTTTTTTAAAACACTATAAGAGTTTAAAAACGAAACAAAAACAGGACTGAGGACTGAATTTGGCTTTGGGCAGCCAATTTGTCATCTCCCAACAAAACAGAAAATCCATCCTACTCTATTTATTTAACTTTTATTTGTGTGTGTGTGTGTGTGTGTGTGTGTGTGTGTGTGTGTGTTTTACTGGGGATTGAACCCGGGGGCATTCTACCTCCAAGCTAGACCCCCAGCCCTATTTTATTTTTATTTTAAAACAGTCTCACTAGGTTGATGAGAGTCTCACTGTTTGCTGAGGCTGTCCTTGAACCTGCAATCCTCCTATCTCCGCCTCTCAAGTACTGGGATTACAGGCATGTGCCACCACACCCAACTTCATCCTGCTCACTTTTGGCTGAGCCCTTCTAGCTCCTTTGCATACAGTGACCAGAGTGAATGACACGCACTGCTCCCCTGGGGTGCCTCGCCCTGGATGGTCCAGGTGAGTTTGTCATCAGCATTGGCTATGCCATTAGGGCTCATCCCCAGCACCAGCTGAACCAGCTTCCTTAGGAAAGCACCTTTAGCAACCCTGGCTTGGAGCAGACACTCATATACCCTATGACAGTGGAGGCTGCAGAGAGGAGGCACCAAGCCCTGTGGATAACAGCCTCACAGAGGAGAAACTCGTTGGACCTTGTCCATGGAGCTGTGGGTCAGTGCTTGCATGAAGGAGACTGTGAGGGGACTGAACTGGGTCCCACCATTCCCGTGATGCTTTGTCCCACCCCCATTTAGCACCTCTCTAAACTAAACCAGATAGCCACCATCTTTACAAAACCCTTTCCTGCAGACAACTTAGGAAAACATACATCCAGGGAATCTGAGCAATAGAAGAAACATGGTTGTCTGTAATCACATTTCTGCAGAGAGAAAGAGAGATGGCAGAGTTGTTTTAGAATCTCACCGCTGGATTTTTCAAGTGATCCCAAGATAACTACTACCTCCCCAGTAATTATGGCACACATTTGGCCAGCACTTCCTCAGTGCCAGGCACGATTCTACATGCTACACCTTGCATCATCTCATTTAATCCTCCCAACAACCGGATGAGGCAGGTGGAATTATTTTCTTTTGGAGAGGAGGAAATAAGTACAACAGGTTAATTAAATAAGTGGCCTAAGGTTATGCAGCTAGTAAGTGATAGCATATGGTCTCAATGCAGGTGCTGGGATAAGAGCTATGGCTCCTTAACCATCGGAGTGTCTGCCTCTTGGAGGAAAGGCTGGTGTGAATTCTCTGCCAGTTATCCTAGCAAGTGAATGGCGCTGAGGACCTGGAGCAAGGGGGTTCATTTCAAGAAGGAGCAGATGAGACTTGATTGACTTAACCCTTCCTGAGCCTCCCAAAAGAGTTTTAAAATCTTTTCTCCTTGACTGGGAATCAAAGATGCTGAAGCCTGCCATGGTGGTGCATGCCTGTAATCCCAGTACTTGAGAGGCTGAGACAGGAGGATCACAGGTTGGAGTCCAGCCTGGGCAAGTTAGCAAGATTCTCAGCAACCTAGCAAAGTTTCAAAAATAAGAAGGGCTGGGGGTGTAGCTTGGAGGTAGAATGCTCCTAGGTTCAATTCCCATTACCAACAACAACAACAAAAAAGGCAGAAGTAGCATTAGTGAGTAGTACCCCCAATCCATCCCCTTACTTTGGAAGGCTCTTTCACTGAGTTCAGGAAAATGAATACCAAGATTTTATTGCCCTTAGAGAACACTTTTCCCTAAAGGGGAGGGCGACAGGTGATAAACCCGAGCGGGGAGAGAGTCTGATGTGGTGGTGACCGTCTGCCCCCCTCCCCAACAATTCCTCCAGCAGCCTGGGCCCCCGCCCTCCCCTTACCTCGTAGGTGCTGGTGATGCCCAGTTTGTAGAACACGGGGAGGAAGACCTCCGCGCTGATGAGCACCACGAAGAAATAGGTGATGGCGAAGATGCTGAAGATGGCCCCAAAGCGGTAGATCTCGGCGGGGGTGCCCAGAACGGTGACGGCCGACATGAAGCTGGCGGTGAGGGACAGGGCCACGGGTACCGCCGTCATTCTGCGGCCGCCCATCAGAAACTCCTTGGAGGACTGCTGGCCGCCCCCCGCGAAGGCGTAATAGATGCCGATGGCGGCGGAGATGAGCAGCATGCCGGCGAACACCACGTAGTCCCACACCACGAAGGTGCCGATGCCCGGCTGCGCGCCCATGGCCGCGCACAGGTGGCCGCGCTCAGGTGGCGGAGCTCCGCGTCTCGGCTCCGCGCTCCTCTCCTGGCTCGGCCCGCGGCGGTCAGAGCGTCCTCGGAGGCGGTCCCCGGCAAGGTAGGAGGCAGGTGCCCGCTGGCGTCGTCCGGGTGCCCCCAAGCCGGGGTTTCGGGGAGCCCCCGCCGCGCTGAGCGCTCGCCGGTGAGGGGCTGGGCGGCTGGGACGCTCCGGCAGGTGAGACCTGGAGAATCCGCAAGGAGCGCACGGTGCAGACTTTATCAAGTGACACGCGGAGAGAGACGCACCATTTAAATAAAGCGACGGGTGGGGGAGTGCCGGTCGAAGGGCGGCTGTCACGCCTTTAAGTTTAGCTTTCCAGTCCAACAGTCCAGGGCCTTACTGGAAGGTGCTCCTGGAGATTTTAGACTGCTCTACTTGACAAGTTAATGGGTGATGCGGTGACAACCGCAGAGAGCTGAGATCATAGTCCTCCGACAGGTAAGCGATTATGAAGGAGAGGGAGAAGTCAGGCCGTTGGCTGCATTAAACAAGCCTTTGTTTTCTTTCTTTTTTTTTTTTTTTTTTTTTTTTTGGTGTGTGGTACTGGGGATGGAACCCAGGGGCATACTGCCTCCGAGCTATACCCCCAGCCCTATTTTATTCTTTATTTTGAAACAGGGTCTCACTAAGTTGCAGAGGGCCTCACAAGTTGCTGAGGCAGGCCGCGAACCTGTGATCCTCCTGTCTCAGCCTCTCAAGTACTGGGATTACAAGCGCGCGCCCCACCACGCCCAGTCTTTTTTTTTTTTTTTTTGGTACTGGAGGTGGAACTCAGGGGCATTCTACCTCTGAGCTACAACCCTAGCCCCCCCCTTTTTTTTGAAACATGTTCTCCCTACCTAAGTTGCTGACAGTCTCACTACGTTGCCCAGGCTGGCCTCGAACCTGCGATCAGCCTCCTGTCTCAGCCTCTCAAGTACTGGGATTACAGGTGTGTGCCACCGTGCCTAGCTTTAACAAGGATCTCTGATCCCCTACAGCCAGAAATGGTAGTTGCTGTAATAATAATTAATCTGTTTAATGAGACTAAAGATGTGAGACATGCCTGCCTGACACCTTTCCCAGTAACTACTGTAATTCTTACTATTTCCCTTGAGATAGGAATTATCTCCATTTTTCCAAAGGAGGAAAACTGCTTTAGAAAGGTGAAATCACTTGCCCAAGGAAATGTTGGATACAGATTTTTAATTCAGGTCTGATTTCTGAGCTTGTTCTCTTAATCACAATGCTATACTTTATAGAGTCCACATGTAAATGTGTATTCAAGGTCGGCACAGAGGTGTATGTTAAAAGCATACAGAAGGCCAGGCGTGGTGGCGCATGCTTGTAATCCCAGTACTTGGGAGGCTGAGGCAGGAGGATTGCAGGTTCAAGGACAGCCTCAGCAACTTAGCAAGACTCAGGAATGTAGCAAGACCCTGTTTCAAAACAAAAAAAATTAAAAAATGGGTCGGAGGGTATAGCTCAGAGGTAGAATGCCCCTGAGTTGAATCCCCAGTACCACACACACACACACACACACACACACACACACACAAGTATATAGAAGATTGTTTCCAGTACTAGCACTTTGGACGTATTTTAAGAGTCTCACCTTGATATATTGCTAACAACACGTGTGTGGCACTCATGGTAATTTGATGCTTAGGTTTTCCTTCTAAAATATTCCCTTCAGCCAAATGTGACCAGCCATAGATCTATTTCAGACCGTCTTTGTTCATTTTCATGCGTCTTTATAATTTACCAGTTGATCCTTGGTAAACAATCACAGAATGCCTGCAGCCCAGCACAAGTGTGGAGAAAGTTATACCAGATTCTATTTTTTTTTGTAAACCGGCATTATCTGTATACCATTTTTAGAAGGAAATAAAGAGGGAAATAGAAGTTAAATCCAAGTAATTCAAGTAACATAGTTTAGAATTCTGTTTCACCCTTGTGAAATTTACTATATTTGTATATCATACTATATATATCATACAATATTATATTATATACACATTTTTACTCTGTGTGTGTGTATGTGTGTCAATGTAGAAGAATAACACACAGAGGTATCCAGCTCTAGCCTTCTAGGAACTAAATTCACTTCTGAAAACTTCTTTAAAGCCAGTAGCCCTAGGTATGAGAAAACACTATTTAAACACAACGCGTCTTCTTTTGGATGACGAGTTGAGGGCAGAACCTCAGGCAGCTAATGACCAGCACACCTCTGGCGTCACTGCAATGCTGACTAGCTAAAGAGTAAACCTGTAGACTGGACCCGGGCATCCTGGCTTTGCTGCCTATTAGCCATGTCTGGGGCAAGTACCTACTTCTATGTCGTCCTTTCCCTTATCTAAAATGGGGGCAGTGATTCTTATCTCATGAAGTTGTAGAGAGTTAAATGAGATGACATGTGAATGAAATGGTCCCCCAACGCTGTTAAGTGCTAGCATTGCATAATTATTTAGCTGCTTGCCAATTAATAAAGAATGGGGCTGGTATAAGTTATAGCTTGGACATACTGCTATTAGACATGGCCTCTGTTTTCCTAATTATTTCCCCTTGCTTTATAAATTGTATGCAATGTTACCAACTCTGTATAGTCTCTGTTCTTACACATCTTTCATGTCCAGGTCAGCTGGACTTTTGTCTCCTCATAAATAACTTGCTTTATGGCTGAATGCCAATGGTGGGTTTTTTTCCCCCATACGTGCATTCCCAAATTTTTTGCCAGAATATTTCCAGAATAACACACTTTTCATTACTATCATATATCATGAGTGCTTTTAATTTGAATAGCCAGGTCTTTTTTAAAAAATTGAATCTTTAATTGTTGTTGCTGTTCCAATTGTTCTAGTATCTTCTTCAGAAATCTATAATTCTTTATCTTTCTTGTTTCTAGTACTGGGGATTGAATCCAGGGTCTAGCATATGCGAGGCAAGTGCTCTACCACTGAGCTATGTTCCCAGTCCTTTTTATTTTATTTTGAGACAGGGTCTTGTTAAGTTGCACCGGCTGGCCTTGAACGTTTGCTCCCCCTGCCTCAGCCTCCAAAGTAGTGGGGATTACAGATGTGTGCCACCATGCTAGTCTTGAAATCTATAATTCTTAAATCTGTCCAATCCCCTTTATTATTCACTTAAATCTTTTTTTTCTTTTACCTGTGCATCCTAAATTTGTCTTTCATGGCATTGACTTTAGTCTGGCATGGTATGCTATACTTTACTGATTTTAACATAGAATCTACTTCTGTTCTACATGGTGAATCTATTTCTGCTTCTACATGTTGATATCATCGATAAACTTAAATAATCTCATTCTAAAGTTTTTCAGCTTTAGAACATCAAGCAGTTTTCTCAAATTTTTTTTTTAATTCCAGCAGCAAATGATTTTTTTTTTTTTGTACTGGGGATTGAACTCAGAGGCATTCTACCTCTTTGCTACACCTCCAGCCCTGTTTTATTTTATGTTTTGAAACAGGGTATCATTAAGTTGCAGAGGCTATCCTTGAACCTGAGATCCTCCTGTCTCAGCCTTCCAAGTACTGTGATTACAGGAATGTGCCACCATTCCTGTTAGAAATGTTAGAAAATCCCGGTTAGAAAATGTTTTTTATAGTGCTTTCCTTTTCCTGAATCTTTGAAACAGTATTCTCATTCCTTTGTCCCCTAGAATATTTTTCATAGGACATATATTGATTATTTTTCTGGTAATCATCTTAAATGAAAAGGTAATTTCCAGGTTTAGTGTTTGCCAAAAGATGGATTAAGTTATTTTACTGTAATCTTTTTTGGGTTCTCAACTTTACAACCGATGACATGGTGAAGTTCAATACTTAACTCATTACCATGATAATTAGATTTGCACCCATCCCATTGCCTGGCTGTCTCACACGCTCACTATTAAATACTATCATAAAAGCAATGGGCTACAGCATCTGGGGCTCTTCCATCTCCACCCAAATATCATGTTTTGCTTGTAAGAACAACCCCTCTCAAGATGTACCGTGCACTGACAGTTTGTTCTGTCCCTGGCAGCATCTTGCCAGAGGATGAAGTGCGATGATATGTTCACTGGAGGTAGCATCCTCTGTACAGACAAAGAAGCACTTTGGTGGGAATCACTCAGACAACAGAGGACTGGTCGCCCAATTCTCTGACGAGGATAGATGTTATGATTCTGAACCCAGCTTAGAAAGTAATGGAGGGACGAGATATCTTCCCATCCTCTTTTGAGGAATTTCTTTTTCAGAGTAGACCACAAAATAGGTTTTCTAATCCAGTTAAATGTGACCTTCTAGCAATTCATCCTATGATATCTGGCTCTTGACAAACTGTCAAACATCTTTTCCTACCACTTCTTTTCCCCACATACACCTCTCCTGTCACACTATCTTCCTCACTGTTCTGGAACATGCCAAGCCTGCCTCTGTCTCAGGGCCCCTGCACATATTGCTCCTTACTCCATTCAAGTGTCTGCTCCAGTGTCGCCTCCCATGAGAATCTGTCCCCAACCATTCCACCTATAATTTGAATATATCAGTGTCTACCCTCTTAGCTTGTTTTTCTTTTGTTTATATATTTATACAACCTGACATTATATTCGTTCTTCTTGTTTGTGGTCTGTCTTCTCCCACTACAATAGAAGGAAGGTTTAAGAAGGCAGGGACTTAACCTGTTTTGTTCACCACTAAAATCCCCGGAGTCTAGAGCAGCCGAGTACCTGGTGGGTATTTTTTTTAAAACTTGCTGAATGTATTCATGAACAAAAGAAGCAGTTAGAATGGCAATCATAAAGAATACAAACAAGCTGGGTGTGGTGGCGCACTTCTGTAATCCCAATACTTGGGAGGCTGAGATGAGAGGATCACAGGTTTGAGGACAGCCTCAGCAATGTAGCAAGACTCTCAGCAACCTAGTGAGACCCTGTTTCAAAACAAAATATAACATGGCTGGGGGTGTAGCATGGAGGTGGAATGCCCCTGGGTTCAGTTTCTAGTAGCACACACACACACACACACACACACACACACACACAGAAAACACACACACAGAAAACACACACACAGAAAACACACACACACACACACACACACACACACTACAAACAATAATAAATGCTGGAGAAATAGAAAATCTTATACACTGTTAGTGGAATTGTAAATTAGTACAACCACTATGGAGGTTCCTCAAAAGACCAGGAATGGAATCACCATATGACCCAGCTATACCACTCCCCAGTATCTTTCCAAAAGAATTAAAGTCAGAAAACTATAGTGATTCATGCATACCCATGTTTATAGCAGCATAATTCACAAGAGCCAAATTATGGAACCAACTAGGTGTCCTTCAAGAGATGAATGGGTAAAGAAAGGGCTGAAGAGAGCATTGCTATGCCTTTAAGGACATTAAACATTGATTTTACATGATAGTTCCACTTTTATCTCATTGGATAGAACTTAGTCACATGATCACATATGGTTGCAAAGGAGACTGGGAAATGAAGCCTTGTGCCAGAGAACCGTGGATGAACTAAAATCTGGGGGTCCTATTTCTAAGGAAGAAGGGGAGAATGGATGTTAGGGAATGGCCAGTAATTTCTGCCACATTCATCTTACCCACGATCTTCACTAAATAATAGACTTCTTTCTCAGAAACCAAGTTTCCCAATAATTTTTCTTTTTTTTATTTTTTCTTTTCTTTTCTTTCTTTTTTTCTCTTTTTGGTGTGTGGTACTAGGGATTGAACCCAGGAACATTCTACATCCAACCTATACTCCCATCCCTTTTAATTTTTGTTTGTTTGTTTGTTTGTTTGTTTGTTTTGGAACAGGGACTAGCTGGGTTGCTGAGAGTCTCATAAATTGCTGAGGCTGGCTTCAAACTTATGATCCTCCTGTCTCAGCCTCCTAAGTGCTGGGATTACAGGTGTGCTACACCACACCCAGCTCCCAAGAATTGTTCTATTTCCCTATGGATCATCATTTTTAAATCCCAGATTTAAAAACACAAAGACATAGCTGGATGTGGTGGCACACTCCTGTAATCTTAGTACTTGGGAGGCTGAGACAGGAGGATCGCAGGTTAAAGACCAGCCTCAGCAACTTAGAGAGATCCCATTTCAAAATAAAAATAAAATAGGGCTAGGGGTATAGTTCAGAGGCAGAATGCCCTTGGGTCCAATCCCCAGTACCATGCACACAAAGGCAAATGAACAAACACACAAAAACCCCACAAAGACGAAGACCAGTTCCTACATATACCCTTCTCTTCCTTAATGTTGATAGCCTCTAGTTTTTCCTCTTATTTTGACAAACACCTGTTCTATCATCAAGGAATGACTAGCAGTCAGAGGCTGATGGAGAATAGAGGGGCACAGAACACACGGAGAATGGTGTGGCATCTTGGCACCACGGTCTCACCCTTCCTCTGGTGCTCATATCCCTTAAAGAAAACATCTGTCACGTACATTTTGAAATATGATCTGCTTTTTCTCCAATTTTTTTGTGGTAAAATTCACATTATATGAAATTTACCATTTTAACCATTTTTGAGTGTACAGTTCACTTGATATTAAATACATTCTTAATGTTGTGCAACCATCACCACCATCCATTTCCATAACTCTTTTCATATTGTAAAACTTACACTTTATACCCACTAAACAATAACTCCTATTCTCTTCCCCAACCCCCAACCCTGGCAAGTACAATTCTATTTTCCTTCTCTGTGGTTTTGACTGCTCTTAGTACTTCATACAAGTGGAATCATACAATATTTATCTTTTTGTGACTGGTTTATTTCATTCAGCACAATGTCCTCAAGTTTCATCCATGTTGTAGCATGTGTCAGAATTACTTTTTAAAAATGAGTAATATTCCACTGGATGGATATACCATATTTTGCTTATCTACTCATCTGTCAGTGGACACTGGGTTGTTTCCCCAATTTAGCTATTGTAAATAATGTTGCTGTAAACATGGATGTACAAATACCTTTTGACATCCCGCTTTCAATTTTTTGGTATACCCCAAAATGGATCATATAATAATTCTATTTTCAATTTTTTGAGGAACCATCATACCGTTTTTTTTTTGTTTTGTTTTGTTTTGTTTTGTTTTGTTTTGTTTTTGCGGTACTAGGGATTGAACGCAGGGGCGTTCTACCTCCGCGCTACGCCCCCAGCCCTATTTTTTATACTTTATTTTGAAACCGGGTCTCACGAAGTTGCGGAGGGCCTCACTAAGGAGAGAGAGAGAGAGAGAGAGAGAGAGAGAGAGATAGCTGAGGCTGGCCGCGAACCCGGATCCTCTGGTCTCCACCTCCCAAAGTACTGGGATTACAAGCGTGCGCCACCACGCCCGGCTCCGGTTTATTTTTTTTAATCACAGTGGCTATAACATTTTATATTCCCACCAACAGTGCACAAGGGTTCAATTTTTTCACATTTTTTATTTGTTAACATTTATTGGTGCATTGTAGTTATACATTTTGATAAGTGTCAGGGTATCAGAGGCATGCATGCACACATTGCTCATTTAGCCCTCTCTCAAATCCCACCCTATTCCCTCCCCCTTCCCTCCTTTCCATGCTCAGCATAGTGATTGACTCTGATAAGTTTGTGTATATACATCGTGTGCATTAGTGTATTTCCCTCTTCCCCCCTCCCATCTCCCTCAGTTAGGTCACCTTCTTTGCTCAACTAAAGTTTTCTCCTTCTTTGTCTGGAGTCCCTTATAAGTCCCATTCTCCATAGCTTCCACATATTAGGGAGAACATCTGACTTTTCACTCTTTGTGACCAACTAATCTCACTTAGCATAATGTTCTCCAGTTCCCTGCAAATGATGTAATTTTGTTCTTCTTTATGGCTGCGTAAAATTCCATTGTGTACATATCCCATAGTTTTGTAATCCATTCATCAGTTGATGGGCACCTTGGCTGGTTCCAAAGTTTGGCAATTGTGAATTGTGCAGCTATAAACATAGATACACATGCATTAGTCTGGTAGTTTGGTTTCAGTTCTTTTGGGTGGATGCCTAGAAGTGGTATTGTTGGGTCATATGGTAGGTTCATTCCCATTCTTCTGAGGATCCTCCACACTGTTTTCCAAAGTTTGCAATCCCACCAACAGTGTATTAGAGTTCCTACTTCTCCACATCCTCACCAGCATTTGTTGTTGTTTGTGTTTTTAATGATTGCCATTCTAATTGGGGTTAGGTGAAATCTCAGGGTAGTTTTGATTTGCATCTCTCTGATTGCTAATGATGTTGAACATTTTTTCATACATTTACTGGCCATTTGTATTTCTTCTTCTGTGAAGTGTCTGTTTAGTTCACTTGCCCATTTTTTGATTGGGTTATTTGTTTTTTTAGTGGTGATTTTTTTAAGTTCTCTGTATATTCTAGATATGAATCCTCTATCAGAGGAGTAGCTGGCAAAAATCTTCTCCCATTCTGTTGGCTCTCTGTTGAGGTTCTTGATTGTTTCCTGTGCTGCACAAAAGCTCTTCAGTTTAATGCAATCCCACATATTGATCCTCATTTTAATTTCCTGTGCCTTTGGGGTCTTGTTGAGGAAGTCTTTACCTGTGCCTATGTGTTGAAGTGTTGGACCTATGCCCTCTTCAACTAGCTGCAAGGTCTCTGGTCTGACTTCTAGGTCTTTGATCCATCTTGAATTGACTCTTGTAGTAGGTGAGAAAGTGGGGTTTATTTCTATTTTTCTGCATATGGTTAGCCAGTTTTGCCAGCACAATTTGTTGAAGAGGCTATGTTTTTTTCCAGTGTATGTTTTTAGCCCCTTTGTCAAAAATCAATTGGCTGTAGGTGTGTGGATTTGTTTCGGAGTCTTTTATTCTGCTCCATTAGTCTATGTGTCTGCTTTTGTGCCAATACCATGCTGTTTTTATTACTATAGCTTTGTAGTATAGTTTGAAGTCATGTATTGTGATGCCACCTGCATGGTTCTTGTTGCTGAAAACTACTTTGGCTATTCTGGGTTTTTTATTGTTCCAAATGAATTTAAGGACAGATCTTTCTATGTCAGTGAAGAATGACTTTGGTAATTGAATGGGTATTGCATTGAATCTGTAGATCACTTTTGGAAGAATGGCCATTTTGATGATATTTATTCTGCCTACCCAAGAGCATGGGAGGTCTTTCCATCTTCTAAGATCTTCTTCAATTTCTTTTTTCAATGTTTTATAGTTTTCCTTGTAGAGGTCTTTTACCTCCTTGGTTAGGTTTATTCCCAAGTATTTTATTGTTTTGGGGGATATTGTGAGTGGAAATGTCTTCTGGATTTCTTTTTCAGTGGATTTATGGTTGGCATACAGAAAAGCTTCTGATTTTTTAA
>PVJS01034649.1:0-21454 GCA_004027185.1 Glis glis
GTTTTTTTTTTTTTTTTTTTTGCGGTACCAGGGATTGAACACAGGGGCGTTCTACCTCCGCGCTATGCCCCCGGCCCTATTTTTTATACTTTATTTTGAAACCGGGTCTCACGAAGTTGCAGAGGGCCTCACTAAGGAGAGAGAAAGAGAGAGAGACAGGGAGAGAGAGAGAGAGCTGAGGCTGGCCGCGATCCCAGATCCTCCAGTCTCTGCCTCCCAAAGTACTGGGATTACAAGCATGCGCCACCACGCCCGGCTCGTAGTTTTCTAAGGAATCTCCACACTGATCTCCATAGCAGTTGAACTAGTTTGCAATCCCACCAACAGTACAGAAGAGTTCCTATTTCCCCACAACGTCAACAACATTTATTGTTGTATGACTTCTTAATGATTTCCATTCTGATTGGGGTTAGATGAAATCTCAGAGTAGTTTTGATTTGCATTACCCTGATTGCTAATGATGTTGAACATTTTTTCATGTATTTATTGGCCATCTGTATCTCTTCTTTCATGAGGTGGCTAATCAATTTGGTTTCCCATTTCTTGATTGTTTTTTTTTTTTTTTAGTGTAAAGTCTTTTAAGTTCTTTGTATATCCTAGATATTAGTCCTCTGTCAGAGGTATAGCTGGCAAAGCTCTTCTCCCATTCTGGAGGTTTCTCTTTAGACTCTTGATAGTTTCCTTTGATGTAAAGAAACTTTGTAGTTTAATGCTATCCCACTTATTAATTCTTGTTTTAGTTTCCTGTGCTTTGGAGGTCTTATTGAGGAAGTTTCTACCTGTGCCTATATGTTGAAGTTTTGAACCTATGCCCGCCTCTAGTAATTTCTAGGTCTCTGGTCTAACTTCCAAGTCTTTGATCCATCTTGAGTTAACTCTTGTGCATGGTGAAAAGTAAGGATTTAGTTCCATTTTTCTACAGATAGTTAACCAGTTTTCCTAACACCATTTGTTGAAAAGACTGTCTTTTCTCCAACGTATGTTTCTGGCACCTTTGTTGAAAAACAATTGGCTATAAGTTTGTGGATTTGTTTCTGTATCTTCTGTTCTGTTCCACTTGTCTATGTGTCTGTTTTTGTGCCAATACCATGCCGATTTTATTACTACAGCTCTGTAGTATAATTTGAAGTCAGGGATTGTGATGCCTCATGGATGGTTCTTGTTGCTAAGAATTGCTTTGGCTATTTTGGGTCTTTTGTTTCTCCATATGAAATTAATGACTGATTTTTCTAAGTCTGTGAAAAATTACATTGGTATTTTGATAGGGATTTCATTGACTCTGTAGATCACTTTTGGTAGAATCACCATTTTGGTAATATTTACTCTGTATACCCAAGAGTGTGGGGGATCTTTTCATCTTCTAAGATCATCTTCAATTTCTTTCTTCAGTGATTTATAATTTTCAATGTAGAGGTTTTTTGCCTCTTTGGCTAGGTTTATTCCTAGGTATTTAATTGGTTTTGAGGTTATTTTGATTGGAATTGTTTTCTGGATATCCTTCTTAGTGGATTCATGGTTGGCATATAGCTACTAATTTTTTTGGTTTGATTTTGCATCCCACTACTTTGCTGAATTTGCTAATCAGCTCTAGTAGACTTTTGGTTGAGTTTTTTGGGTCTTCTAGATATAGTATCATATCATCTGCAAATAAAGATAATTTTAATTCTTCTTTTCCTATCTTAAGTCCTTTGATATCCTTCTCTTATCTTATTGTTCTGGCAAAAGTATCGAGGACTATATTGAAAAGGAGTGGTGATAGTAGGCATCCTTGTCCTGTTTCTGATTTTAAAGGGAAATCTCGCAGTTTTTCCCCATTCAATATGATGTTGTCTTTGGGTTTCTTATATATTGACTTAATGATGTTGAGGTACATTCTTCCTATTCCAATTTTCTGTAGAGTTTTTAACATGAATGGGTGTTGGATTTTATCAAGTGCTTTTTCAGCATCTATTGAGATGATCATGTGATTCTTGTTTTTAGTTCAATTTATGTGGTGAATAACATGTATTTTGCATATGTTGAACCAGCCTTGCTTTCCTTGGATGAAACTAACTTGGTCGTGGTGTACAATTTTCTTGATATGATTTTGAATGTGCATGGCTAGTATTTTGTTTAGAATTTTTGCATCTATGTTCATCAATGATATTGATCTGTAATCTTCTTTTCTTGAGGTATCTTTATTTGGCTTTGGTATTAATGTGATGCTGGCCTCGTAGAAGGAATTTGGAAGAATTCCATCTCTTTTGATTTCATGGAATAACTTGTGAAGTATTTTTTTATTTCTCCCTTTATTTCTTGTCTGATCCAGTCCTCATTCAAGAATGTATTGTTCAGTTTCCTTGTACTCATGCGATTACTTTTGGTCTTCCTGTTGTTAATTTCTAGTTTTATTCTGTTATGATCTGAGAAGATGCAGGGAATTATATTACATCTTTTGAATTTCCTTGTGCTTGCTTTTTGGCCCAGGACATGGTCTATTTTGGAGAATGTTCCATGGGCAGCTGAGAAGAATGTGTATTCAGCTGTTTCTGGTTGAAATATTCTATATATGTCTATTAGACCCATTTGGTCTATAGTTTTCTTTAGGTCTGAAGAGTCTTTATTCATCTTTTGTCTGAAGGATTGATCTTGTGGTGTGAGTGGTGTGTTGAAGTCTCCCAATATAATTGTATTTGGGTGTATTTGAGACCTGATGTCCAGAAGACTTTGTTTTATGAACATGGGTGCACCTAAACTTGGGGCATAAATGTTTACCATCATTATATCTTCTTGTTGCATTGTTCCTTTTATTAGTAAGAAGTATCCCACTTTGTCTCTTCTGATGTGTTTTAGCTTAAAGTCTGTTTTGTCAGATATAAGCATTGCTACCCCTGCTTGTTTTCAATCTCCATTTGCTTGGTATATCTTTTTCCATCCTTTCACCTTTAATGTATGGATATTTTTGACTAGAAGATGAGTTTCATGTAAGCAGCATATAGTTGGGTTATGTTTTTTAATACACATTGCCAGTCTATGGCTTTTAATTGGGGAGTTGAATCCTTTGACATTCAATGTTATTATTGAGATATGATTTTTGTTTCCTATAATTTTGAGTTCTATTTTCTGTTTGATGTAGTGACAACTCTCCTTGTTTAGTTGCCCACCTGGTGGAGTTCACCTCTTCTCTGGTTCTGGAACTTGCTTGTTTTTTCTTCTTTGTACTTTATTTCTTTTACTATTTTCTCTAGTGCTGGGTTGGTCATCATGACTTATTTAAGTTTTTGCTTGGAACATTTTTATTTCTCCATCAATTTTGAATGATAACTTTGCTGGATATATCAGTCTTGGTTGGAAGTTGTTTTCTTCCAGGGTCCAGAGTACTTCATACCAATCCCTTCTGGCATTCATGACTTGGTTTGAGAAGTCTAGAGTGATTTTTATTGTTTTGCCCCTGTGTGCCACCTGTTCTTTTGTTCTTGCTGCTTTTAAGATTCTTTCCTTTGCCTCTATGTTAGTCATTTTGATCATTATTTGGAATGTAGAGGTCCTTCTTTGGTCCTGTCTTAACGGTGTTCTGTATGTCTCCTGTATGTGAATGTCCAAGTCTTTTGCTATGTTTGGAAAATTCTCTGAAATTATTTCTCTGAAGAGGTTTCTGATACCCTTGGTCTGTGCTTTTAAACCTTCAATGCCTTTTATCCTTAAATTAGGATGTCTTGTATTGTTCTGGATCTTGGATGGTTAGGGTGTGTTATAATATCCTCTGTATATCATTGACTGTGTTTTCAGTTTTGAATGAACTGTCTTTCAGGAGTGATACCCTGTTTTCCATGTGGTCAAGCCTTCCAGAGTGGGTTTCCATTGCACTCTTCAATTCATTTATTGCCTCCTTCATTTCATTCAGTTTCTTTCTGGTTGTTTCTTAGAGCCTCAATTTCTTTAAGGCCTTCCATCATTCTGAAAATCAGAATTCAGAATTCTCCATCTTGTATTTCTTACAGATCAGTATCAGTAATCTCCCTTGTTGTTGCATTGTGAGAGTTTCTTGTTTCCTCGCTGTTCCACATTCTCATATTTTTGGTGTTCCTAATTTTGTGTCTCTGTTGACTCGGCATCTTCTTCCTTTTTGTGTGTAAGACCTGTGTCTATTTGTTATCCCTGTATAACAAGGTCTATGCTGGGGAGTATTTATTTGTCTCTACACAATCTGACTCATATAACCAATCTCTTGGCTTTGTCCCTCAGAACCTCTTTAGGTAGGTATAGTTCTTAGTGCAGGCAAAGAGAAGTCTCTGAGTTGCTGGCAGCTGCCATGCCCTCCAGGCCAAAACTCCATTGGGATAGAGACTGTGATATTCTGTTCAGAGCCTGCAGCCTGGATTTAATCCCTGGTTGGGATTTAATGCCTGACATCCACCGCCACTGTTCTGCTGATTGTGAGTCCTTAATACTCCAGACGATTGAACTCTGGCCTTGTGGCCAGTGGACTCAGGCTCAGCAAAGTTGGTGATTGCTATGTTCTTTGCTTGTGGCTCAGCTTGCTGTACTTTGGTGGCCCCTTGTATACCCATGATCTGCTTGTTAAGATCATGCAAGGTATTGGCATTTACTGGCATTCATGCATGCCAAGTATAAACTCTGCTGGCAGTGAGAGTGTCCAGTTCCAAGCCTGAAGCTATGATCGAGCAGGGCCCTACTGGGCCTCTGGTCTCTTGGCCTCCTGGTGTGACATGAGCAGGATGACACTACCACTACCATTACTTTCCACCCACTGGTCAGGGTCTGGTGGGAAGAAATTGTACAGTTTGAGTCTTGGGTTTGGGTGCCTTAGTCCTCTTCCTCCCCAAAGCACCTCTGCTGTTCTGATCACTGCAGTTGCATGCACCCTCTCTGGTCTCTGTTGGTGCTCACAGCACCCAAATGCACCCAGGTACAGGTTTCTTGCTTTCTGAGCTTGGGCCTCTGTAAGCTGAGTTATTTACCCCACCTAGCATGGCTGAGTACCCAGTGTTGGTCTCTGGAGACCCAATGGGCTCTGTATGCTACTGGTTGAGGTTCCCTCCTGCCCAAATGTCTCTAGGGGCTGTCAGCCTATTTGCTTCTATGCTTTACCCAACCATAGCCCCTGCCCACCTCTGCACAGGTGATTTGCAAAGTCTCAGACCAATGTGAGTCTATTTCCTAGCCACACATGCCTCTATTCCCTGTGGGCACTTGTGGTGGTCTCCCTCTGGGAGAGTCTCCTACTGGGACAGCCCAATAACTTACAATCGTGCTTCTGTGACAATTGGCCACTGGGATGACCCCACACTGAAATGGCCATTGAAACAAACTCACAGTAAGCCATTGGATGCTCGGCTGCAGGGGCGCTCGGCCACTTGGGCGAACCTATGCTAGGACAGCTGCTGAGATGAACTCATGATCTATCATTGGGATGGTCCTGCAGCTCACAGAGTTCTGCTCCAGCTCCCTGCCCTGAATTGCTGATGGAGGAGTTGGGCTATGCTATAGCTGCAGCTGCAGGGTCCCAGGGAGAAGGCTCCTTTCCAATACTGCTGTCATGGGGTTGTGGGATTCTGTGGCTGGTAGTCTCTATGTGAAGTCAGTCTTAGGTTTCAGGTTGTTAGTCATTGGTTTTTGATTCTTCTTTGGATATGAAATGTTATTCAGTTCAGAGCCCTGAGGTGATTTTTAGACTGGCTCATCTAGGGTTCTCTACTTCCTCGCCATCTTGGATCTTCTCCATAATTGATTTATATTTATAGAATAAGTACCCTCAAGTAAGATCCTCATCCAAGGGATATGATTGCTTTTATGGACTTTAAATTATACTAAATCACTTACCTCATTTTATTTTCTCCAGAAGTATCTCTTCCCATATCATCCCCTCTAACATGCTGGTAAATGGGGAAAAGGCCTCACTGCAGCATTAATTATTTCCTTCCACTTTCTGTGATGCATTCAGCTAAGCTTGACTCAAGATGACTCCATCCACAGGGATGACAAGAGAATGAGGGAATATGGCATTCTGCTGGAGCTAGGTGTATAAACTTCCCCAATGGTCTTTACAGCATACATTGCTAGTGGCCAGTGTGTCAGTGTCCCACTGCACACATGTTTACATGTGTGCTGTCTGTTTACACTGGTGTCCTGACTTTTACAGAAGTCTAATTTTATTTGTTTACTCACTGACCATCTGGTGGAAATGATTACAGAAATATTACAATTTGGAATTATACTATAAAAGGTAATAGTATTTGTTATTCAAGTATAAATACAGAATATGAAGTTTTATGTGCCGAGACACATAAGTATAAAGTGAAAATAAAGAGAACATAGGAGAGCTGGGGGTGGTGGCGCATGCTTGTAATCCCAGTACTTGGGAGGCTGAGATCAGAAGATCTGGGTTCGCAGCCAGCCTCAGCTACTTAGTGAGGCCCTCTGCAACTTGGGGAGACCCTGTTTCAAAATAAAGAATAAAAAATAGGACTGGGGTGTAGCTTGGAGGTAGAATGTCCCTGGGTTCAATCCCCAGTACCGCCAAAAAAAAAAAAAAAAAGAGAGAGAGAGAGAGAGAACATCAGAAAACCTCTTGGATAACTGAACAGTAAAATTTTGGGGGCTAATGCCTTTTTGCTTTAATCTTTCCATGCATTTTCTAATATAAAATGCTGTTAATTAGTGGCATGCCTTTTCAAAGGTAGCAGAGCATCCTCTTTGGCAAATCATCAAGTTTGCTAAGAAAAAGAAAAATTATTGGGTGCAAATGACAGAGAAAAGACTAAATACATTTTTTCAAATCATTCTAAGATGTACTCCCAAGAGGAAAAATTTGACAGAGGTCATATATCTGCTGAGGATGTTAAAAAGTGGGACATACTGTTAAAATTGTGGTAAAGAAGAAAGCATTTCTGCAACAACAAATAATGATGGATGTCACACAATATCAAAATGCAATATCATACAAAAGGATAATTGTTGTCATAGATTTCACTTAAATTTGAATATGACTATTGATTTTCTGAGAGTGAATCAGCTCATCGTATTGGATTGTATAAGAAGTGAGCATTGCTCCATTACTTTTTCTTCTGCTTATCATTGAAAACCTATAGTAAAGAAAAAATATTTCTCTTCATGTATTCATGTGGTGACTACTTTGTGAGCCATTGGGTGTACTAGAAGAAGTGCAGTGGTATTGAGCTAACAAAGTGTGGCTACAGAGGCATCAAGGGGTGGGGACTGATAAGCATATTTTTGAAAGATCAGAAATGAATGTTAAACCACATATTCTTTTATTTATCAAGAATGCTAGCAGTGGTTAATAGATTTTGATTCAGAGATAATGAGTATGTTGAAAATTGTCCATCACAACCACTGTACTGTGCACATTTCAAGCATGCTGTTTGGGAAAATGGCAGACAGTATAATATTCTGCTTTTTATACCAAATATAGTGCACACACATGGAAACGTTTTCATACAAGGTTTTGAAATGAGAACATTTGAACAACATTTTATAGTACTGACAATGACTCTAAAGACTGATTTTAATTATTCAGTTGACTTTTTTAAAGTGGATATATGATGTGCTATTTGAGAATCATAGGTTATCCTATCTTTTCACAGAATATCACACATTTTAAAATTTTAACATTGGGGATTAGATAGCATTTTTTAGAAAGATCAAATAGTCAAGTGGTGTGATGACTAAGGCCATGATCTTTCTCAATGATCTATTTTTCTTACTCATAATAATACATTTTAATGCAAGTCATTGTTGTGTGTTTCCTTTGAAAATATAAGAGCAGTAGTTCTCCTTTGAGAAAGCATTCTTTCCTTGTGCTTGGTACCTGTGGAATGGGAGGTTCAACTTGAGTCTAGACCTCCTGTATGTTTAGGTGACCAATCCTGAGTGACATAGACCCACTAGATCTACTGACAAACAACAATTGATTAAAAAGTGAATTTGTGATCAAAGATTTTTCTGGAATGGTTGGGAAGAAAAAGACTCCCCATCTTTCCATCATGATGAGTTGTGGGAAACTGTTCTAAGTCTAAAGAATATTTGTTTAAGGAATTATAGCTTTTTGCTTGATTTGGCAGAAGATTGCCTCTCTTGACAGAACTGAAGACAGTGACCTCAATGGTTCCTTTGCTCTTGCAAAAACTGCAAGATAACAATTTTCCTTCTAAAGCATTCCTGACCCAATGCTCTACTCCTTAGCCAGAGACAATTAATGAATTGATGACCCAGCCTTAATTCTGTAAACCTGTAATAAAAGGAAAAGCTGAGTTTTGTTCAGGGAGTTTGGATCTCTTGCCTTCTCCCCTCTCACCTCTTTGAGACCAGGAATAAAGTCTCAAGGGCATTTTTTTTCATCGTGTTGTCCTGTGCCCTGCTGGTACAGAGCTCAGCAATGAGTTTATTTTAGAGAATAGAATTGTAACTATTACCATCTCGAGAAGAAACTCAGCTTGAGAATGGATTCTATCAAAGAACAAAATTTAACAAATTAATTTTTAAAGATATAATTGGTCTTTTATTAATGGTTGATGTGTGGCACCCATCTACAAAGTAGAAAATAGAAAGGACCTCTGATGTGCTGCACAGAATGGGTGAGTTTATACAAGCAAAATAAGAGGAAAGAAGAAACAACAAATTTGTAGATCAGTCAGATCAAGGGTAACTTACCTTATAACAATGTAAGTTATATCCTGCTAGCCTTTATGGGATTTGGGTTTCGTCTTTTTTCCCCTGAATTTTAGGGAGGTCAGCTCTTACAAGTAAACAGCTTAAGTTTTTGTTCAGTGATGTGTAACTTTAGCATGAGTGACTTCATTTGGGGAGTTTCATAAAACTGAAAAAGAAGAAGATAGGTCTGGGATATGGGATATGGAAAAGACTTGACCAAGTATTAACTATTCTGTTGGAAAATGTAGATTTGTTTTTATTGAATCCACATTTATCACAACTTGTTAGTTATTTTTCTTTTCCTTTCAGCCATTTTGAATATGGCATTTTGTCACTTGAAGAGAAAATAAACCCAAATATGAGGTATACTTTATAGTAAGTAAATGCCCAGATTCTTGAATTAGTCTAAATAGGTTTAAATCCTGCCCCCAACACTTGCTTATTGTGTGGCCTTGTATAAAGTTCTTAAATTCTTGGTATTTCAGTTTCATCACCTATAAAAATGAGGACAATAGACAACAACAGCACTTACTTTATAGGGTTTTTGAGACAGTTTAGTTAAATAATATTTGTAAATTATATAAAAGAACTCAGTTTGTCTGACATACTTTAAGGGTTTAATCAATGTTGACATTTATTATTATTTCTGTATTAACATTCATATATGAATTGTCAACCATCAATATCCTTATCCAAATCTACAAGAGAACCCACAAACAGAAAAAATACTCTTTAGAGCTAAATAAAATAAAAGAATGGAATGTGAGCACATTAACTACAATTTCAAATTGAAAGCTAAAGAATATTCCAAATTTTGGATAGTAATCTGCTTATAATTCCCTCAGTGAGTGTTAGGTATATGGATTCTTGATTTGATGTCTGGTAAGGCAGGAAGCTTTGACCAGCCAAGTTCAAAGTAAAGGGGGCTGCCTGAAGAAGTAAGTGTTCTGAGGGTATATAGGAAGTTCCTTGAATTTATTTGTTCTCAGGCCTGTAAAGGAAGACTTTTCATAGTCTTTCATTATGAATCGCTTCCTAGTTTTTATATCTACATTTAATTGAAATGCCCAGGGTTGCCAAGTAGTTGCTGACCTTTTGGTGAATACATGTAAAATAGAATTTTGTTTTTAATTTAGTAGAAAGAACAAGTAAAATAAGAAGCTGATGAGCTGTGGATGAGTTGTGACTTATGATTCCAGACATGTATCATCTAGTTAAGTAGATTTTGGTGAAAGATTCTAATTAACATTTATTTATCTTATGGAAAGCACTAAAATAATCATTTAAAAGAATTAAGATGTTATGTTTTATTTATTAAAAGTATGATTTTCCAAAGGTGGAAATTTTTCATAGGTACCCAAAGATAGAGAAACACTGACATACAGGAATTGAGGCTATATAGATTTGCAATTTCTAACCGGGCCATTTAATATCTAGGGAAATTTTAGAGATCTCAGTTGTAATTATGAGCATGAGAGCTTCAGGGATATTCAGGAAATTATTTATCTATCTACTTATTTGTGTGTGTTGAAATTGTTAGCATTTTATAAAAATTAATTTAATTCCTTAAAATAAATTTACAATGTTTATATTTTACATCCATATTTTATAGATGAGATAACTAATGAAGTATGGTAATTTGCCTACATCTGGCAAGTGGCAGAACTGAAATCCCAAGAGAAGGGATTTGGACTTGCTCTTAACCAATGCAATCCACAATTCCATGATTAGTAGTCACTTGAGGAAGGAACCAGCCTTGGTTCTGAATGACCTCCCATTTGTATTCCTTAACTCTCATTCTCCCATCTTCATCTCCTCACACATTAGATACACCAGGCAATAAACACCTTTTAAAAATGGGGGGGCATTCTTAAGGGTACAATTCAAAATATTCTACAATTCTCTTTGTGTGGGAACTGACCTTGGTGCTAAAGCTGAATTCTGGATTCCTGCTGAGGTTCAGATAATTATTTATTTAGTTTCTCCATAGTAAGAGCTGAGGGAGGGCCCTCAGGGAGAACCCAGGTGACAAAGACCAGTGAGACAGTTATGAATTTCAGAGCACCAGCTAAGTAACAAGTCAGTGGAAATGTTTCAATATTTTAGCAACTAGAATGCATTGTGTATACTGATGAAGATCATTCCTGGAAGTATTTTATTTGTTTGCTGTGAAAAGGTTATAATTGCATGTGTCTCCTAAGTTATTTTAATTAGTTTTCATGCATCACACTAAAAATATGGAGATGTCATAGAATGTAACATCTGCACTTAAATTAAATTGAGGTTCTGGAAAGTTTGAGATATTAAATACAAAAGTAGGGGTTGAATTGTAGAATATGGCAATCCAAATTAAAAAATAGTCAAGAGTGATCAAAGGTAAGCACATAATTTTGCAATATAATAATGGCTCATAGATTTGTACATCCTAATTTTTGAAAACTGTGTTGAATGAGTCAGGAAAACTGGGAGAAAATGCTTCATTGCTTCATGGGATAGACTAATTTAAAAACAGCCTAATAAAACCTAAGAAAACAATGCCAATAGTCACTTCCAATTCTGAGGGTTTTAAACATCCTGCTTAATACTGTTTCAATAAACATTTTTGTGTGATACACATATTATCTTTCTAGCCATTACTATTATTTTTAATTGACACATAGAACTTACCTTCTTTGCACGTTTTGTAAGGATAAATCTACATTGTTCCTAGGAAAGATAGAAATATAATCCTTTCTCAGGTTGGATAAACAGTAGTTTCTTCATGTTATAGCTCTAAGGAACCTGTGGGAAGACAGTCAGAAATTACCAAAAATAGTCCTGGGAAGTTTATTCTGTTTTAGTTGGTTCCCCTTCCTTCTTTCTTCTTGAATTGCTGAGCTTAAGTTTCTGACATAGTGCCATATTGCTTGGTAATACTTGGGAATATATTTTCTACAGAGAGAACATTATTTTTTTTATAATCACACTACAACCATCAAAATCATGAAATGAATATTGATACATGCTTCTATCCAATATGAAGACCCACTAAAATCTTGTCCACTATCCCAAGAGTGTCCTTTATAGCAAGAGTATACAACCAGTGATTACTTGTTGCATTTATCTGACATATTTCTTTAGATTCCGACAGTAAATTTGTAGAATGCTCCTAAACTTGAGTTTGTTTTATGTTTACTCATAATTAGACTCAGGTTATGAATTTCTGACGGGAATAACTGAGAAGTAATGCTTAGCTTTTTATCTTAGCAGTACATGATATGTTTACTTTGATCACTCAATTAGGATGGAGTTGTCATGTTTCTCTGTTACTCTTTTCTTATATTCAGCAAACACGTTATTGGGAGAAATGTGAAACTATGTAAATATCACATTGCTCATCAAACACTCACTCACTAATCTGAACATCTATTGATGTTTTAAGATGAATTAATTATTTAAAATGTTTTCCAAATAGTGATTTTCTAAGTGAATTATTTCTCCCACATTCAGTCATTGACATTCTAAAGTAAGTGACAGTAGCTCTACTCTTAATTAACAAATTAAATAACATCAGCATGGATTCCTGTTATCTTTAATGAGCTAAAGTGAGTAATTATTGCTAATTATTTAGCTATATGTTTTGCTTTAAACTTAACTTTTTGAAATATAATTTACGTACAATAAAAGGAAACTTAAGTAAGTGTTCTGAGTTTTGGCAAATGTATATATCTGTGTAATTACGAAGCCAATCAAGATATAGAAAATTTCTGTTACTTTAAAATGTTCCCTTATGTTTCCTTGCAATCAGCCTTTCCATACACATCATATGGTGCAAGGCAACTACTCTTGCTTTTAGTCATTAAGTATAGTTTTGCCATTGTAGAATTTTAAATAAATGGAACCTTGATATAGGTATCCCACTCTGTCTGGGTTATTTTGATCTTAATAATGTTCTTTTTTTTAATCTATGTGCTTGAATGTCAGTAATTTGTTCCTTTTATTGTTGTATAATATTTCATTTTTATACAAAGATTTGTCTATTCATTCACTGAATAATGGAAATTTTTATATTCAGTTTTGGATTAAGCTACTATGAACATTTATATATAAGTTTTTTTGTAGGTTGGATATATTTTTCTTTCTTATTCATATATCTTTTTTTGAAGTGTCTATTCAAATATTTGATTCAATTTTGGTTTCCTATTATACTTTTCCTTTTTACTGAGTTGTAAGAATCCTTTACACATGTGGGATACAATTCCTTCTCTATGTGTGTGTGTGTGCTGCAAGTATTTTCTTACATTCTGTGGATTACCTTTTAATTTTCTTAAAGGTAATTTTGGAAGAGCAGGAACTTTTGACTTGGATGAAGTCCACCTCAGTGTTTTTTATTTGTGTTTGAATGTTCAATGCTTTGGGTGTCCTTCTGGAACAACCTCTATCTCTACCTCTGTCTAATCTCTATCTTCACCTCTACCTCTATCTCTACATTTTACACACAAAGTCAATGGGGCTCCTGGGCAGAGTTCTGGAGTTTTTCTCTGTGATGTCTATGCTCCATCGTGTTCTGCTCTGTAAACCCTCTGGCAACTTTAGCGTCCCTGATCCAATCTTCATCTGTTTATTTATTTTTTCCTTTTCTATGAATTACCTGAGAGTAGACTCCTGACAAGGTGTCCCCCATGCTTCCAAATGCTCCTGGTGTTCAACGTGAGACTACTGTGCCCTGCTTTGCTTCCCTTTTCCTTGTCTTCAGAACAGAGCCTGTCTCCAGACAGAAATCTGAGTGAATTACAGTCTCACCTACTGAATTTCTCTTCTCTCAGGGATCAGAGCTAGGTATCACCGATTGCCAAATAAAAGCAATGGTTTTATAGCTATTGCCCAGGTTGTAGTTGTTTATGGTGACAGAGTAAGTCCAGGGCCATTTATTCCATGGGGTGCAGGTAGAACTTATCTAGATGATAACAATCCAACTTTTAAATAAACATTGAAAAGTAAAATAAGGACTGCATTCTTTCTTATTGATTTCATTTTATAAAGTTAAATCCCTGAACCTTTAAATCTCTAAAGAATTCTTTCCTAAATGCAACAAGTTCAAGTTTACCCTATGCACTGCCCATTTCTCATTGGAGATTGATGTTTGGATTTCCTCAAGTCTCAGCAGATTATGTCCAGGAATAAAAGAAATTGGAATAAACACTTCAATATACTTTCATAAATCATGATGTTAAATTCATACACACATATAAAAAATTTTGAGCAGATCCCCAATGGAGAGTAAAACAACATACCAATCCTTACATAGGACTAGTAAATGACTATTTTCACCCATAATATTAAGAAAATCTTGTGCTAAAAATAAAACTTTAAAGATAGATGGAGCTGTAATAAAATGTGAGGACTAGGCTGTCTTTAAAAAGATAAACTTCGGCTTCTGTGTCACTCTTCTGAATTATACTTACCCAATGTCTCCCCATACCTTCATCTGCCACAATGACTCTTACAGGCAGCTAACTTTCTTTTTAAAGGCTGCAAATCATGCTAGTTTTGAACCATAAAAGCAGTTCATTGTGGAATTTTCAGCTCATTCTCTGGTAGAAGTCTATGTTACAAAAATCTGACCATGGGGATATATGCGTACTTTTTTTTTACATGTCATAGTAATTATTGTGAAAATAATGTGGATTGGTAACAGTTTTGTATGAGCACTTCACCTGTCACACAGAAATTGATACTTCTTTGTTTCTCGATTCTCTCACAAGTTTCTTCGTCTAATTGTTCTTATCCAGTATTGTGATAGCTAGATGCACACAGGGAAGAATTTGAAGGAAGCTTAAGGCTACTTTCACTTTCTATAGCAGGAGAAAACAGAGATGAGGTCAAGCTCACAGCTCTTCTTGTCTCTAGGCTTTTCCTTTCTCCTCGGCCATCTTAATAGAATTTATACCATAAAGGAGAGGAACAGGATTTGGCTACACACAAGGTATAATGTCTAATATGTGATAACAGATCATCTGCACATATTTTATTTCAATGGATTATTGAAATTTGTTTTTATAATAAAAATTTTTTTAATTGACGACATATAATAATGAATAATAATGATCTAAGTAATTACATATCTCAGCAGAATCTTTTAAAGGTTGATAAGGAATATAAGCATGAAATTCAACTTACAGCAGCTTTATGATGGCAGAGAAGAGTTGTTGCCAGTTTCTCTGCCTTTTTTTTTTAAGTACTGGGGATTGAACCTAGGGGTATTCTACCTCTGAACTATATCCCCAGCCCTATTTTATTCTTTTTATTTTGAAACAGGGTCTTGCTAAGTTGCAGAGGGCCTCACAGGTTGCTGAAGCTGGCCATGAACCTGCAATCCTCCTGTCTCAGCCTCCCAAGTACTGGGATTACAAGCATGAGCCACCACGCCTAGCTCTACCATTTTACTAACTAGTGCTTCTCAACCTTTTCAGTGCCAGAGAACCATCTGGATGGCAGGCCTTCCTCCGATTTCCTGTTTCACTTGGTCTGGGGTGGGGCCCAAGAATCTGCATTTCTTAAAAATTCCCAAGTGGTACTGATGCTGCTTGGAGAAATGCTGCACTCAGGAAACCCGGTATCTGAACAGAGCTATTTTCTTTAGGCAGAATATTTCACAAATGTAAATATATTTGCTTACTTGGCTAACTGCCTGCTCTTGAAAGGAAAGTATAAATATTTCATCTATATTTCATTCAAGTGTTTTAATTCCTGTGTTTGTAGCAATACTCTTTGTTGTGGTGATGCAGTTTACATCTATTATAGTTCCCTCTACATTTAAATTTTTTTATTATTATTTTAGGAAAGCTCAGGCTTCTGTATTTGGACACAAATTTTATGTTTGCTTCTTTTCCTTGTCAGACTAACCCTGATTTGTGAATTTCCACTGAATACTTGCTTTCAGTAAGTTGCTGTAGACTATATCATTAGTCAATAATTCAGTTCAACTTTACGTAGCACCAATCACATTTTTTCCCTTTTTGTTACTGTATAGTATATGATTTTATTTTATTTTTTATTTTTTTGCAGTACCAGGGATTGAACCCAGGGGCATTCTACCTTCGAGCTACACCCCCAGACCTATTTTTATACTTTATTTTGAAACCGGGTCTCACAAAATTGCGGAGGGCCTCACTAGGTAGAGAGAGAGAGAGCTGAGGCTGGCCGCGAACCCGGATCCTCCGGTCTCCGCCTCCCAAAGTACTGGGATTACAAGCGTGCGCCACCACGCCTGGCTGATGATTTTAATACAATTCGCCTTTCTTTCACATATGAGTCATAATGTGTTATTTTCAACTACTAAGTGGAAGTATATACAAGAGATATTATTAATGAGACTTTCATTCAATACACAACATATTTTTAAAAGGTCAATTCCTATACTAGAATATAACTAGAATTATATGCTAATTTAGGCTTCTTCTGTTCTTTAATTTCTTTCCTCATTGTTTTCTCCTAACACCTATATGCACATGCATGGGCATGAACACATACACAAACACACATGCTACACACAGTACATATATAGGCATAAGCATATACCATTGTTTAGTCACCATAACAATACTGATGTATTTACATGGTACCTTGGGTTATAAGCATGCTATACTGCAAAATGCTCTAACATTCACTTAAATAAGAAAGATAAGGCATCAAAATCCCCTACATTGTGCACAGCTAATCATGATGGCTTAGCTTCCGCAGTTTCTCTGAGATCAACTCTTAGGAATAAAGAATATAAATCATACAATGACAGTCCCTTTTACATACCATGAATACACAATGACATGCATTCAAGTCTCTGTTTACCAAAGGCAAGTCTTATTGAAAATGACTCTGTGTCTATTATTTTTAACTCATCAGAAATGACTAAGTCTGTTATCAATAAAGCAATTTTTAGAATTATTGAGGAAGCAAGTCAGAATCAACGATTAAAGACTATATATCAGTTGAAAAATTACTTATTTTGTTTGGGCTCATAAGAACATAGGTTGAAGAATTCCAGAGAAGGATTCCTTTGAGAAAATTATAAAGTAAATTTCTCAATTTACAGATGAGGAGAATGAATTTCAGAGAGTCTACATGACATGTTCCACACATTCATTTTGGCAGAGCATGGATTAGAACCATGCTCTAATTTCTAGAATTGTGTTCTTTCCACATTCTGTGGCAGGAACATAACTTCAAAGATAATAGTAATCTGAATACATGTGAGATCACTTTTATATTGGAAATTATCAAAGCTGTTCTCTTCTTTTCATATGTAGTCTCCACTTCTTAACCACCTCATCTTATGCTTAGATAGTGAAGAGTTGAAGTTTTAAATGATGCTGTCACCATCATTGACTTTCAGGGGGGTGAGAATAGTATGCAGCAATGTGCTGCCAAGATGTCGTAGTATGTTCAACATGAATAACCACTCAATCAAAGCAAGAAAGACACCTATAACTCTCCTCAACCCAAGGAATCATGTATCACCTAACTTACACAATATTTTTCATGGATACATCACATTGTACTAGGAACAGAACTCTCATTATTTTGTTCTTGCAAAATAATGCCCGTATGAACAAGTAGAATTCCTGCATTGTTTTAAAAAACCAACTTATAAAATATTACCATGATACACTTTTCTAAAAGTAGAAAATGAATCCAAAAACCCAAGGATCAAATCAGGCTCATGGATTAGTATGATTTGAAGCAGCATCACAAATATTTAATCAAAGTAAAATTATGCCTAGTGTCTGACCAATATTTCCTTACCAGAAGCACCAACTTTACTCCAGGGGAAAAAAATTTAAGGTTTCACATCTGAGGTTGAATTCTTCCACCCAGTTTCTATGACATTGTTCTCTCCTTAAGCATTTTGAATCTTAGAATATTAACACCACAGGAATCTTTGAGTTCGTATAGATCAATTTTCACTTTGCAGAGAAGCAAAATCAAGGCTCAGAGGAAAGCATGGTTTTGAAAAGGTCACTCAGTGATTTGCAGAACTGGGAGTGGAACCTGGGCAGATGATTTCCAAACCATTACGCACCAATTACTTGATCAAGACAAATGAAATTGCTGATGCTCTGAGCTCTATGGTTACCCCTTCTTTGTTTATTCCCCCCCAGTCATCTGACACTCCCTATTCACATTAAGTTAAATCCCTTGAACCCCAAGCCCAGGGGGTTTAGATTGTTCTATAACTTTCCATTTAAATGACGTTTTACCTTATTTATTACAGCAGCAGCTCAAAAGGAAACTTCTTTTTATAATAAAAGAAAACATGAAAGTGATTGTTCAGTTTGGAATGTTAAATACAGCGAATAAATTGGTATCTATAAAAAAGCTGCTTCCTATTGATTTAGCACAAAAGGTGAACTTTGCAGAAGTCTATAATTAAAATCTAAATTCTCATTTAGTTTTCCTATTAGGAGGCCAGGTTTCCTGCTTTTTAAAAGATGACTTTTTAAAACAATGACTAAACCCATCTTGTTCAGTCTGACTTCCCTTTATTTCTTTTTTCTTAATGCTACTGACATCACATTTTATGAACTCAAACCTTGGGATTTTGCCATAATATGATGCAAAGGATAGGAAAGGAATTAACTATGACATAAATGTTAACATCTGAGTTTAAAGAAATGTTGACACAGCCAAGAAAAATAACCAGGACATGGGATTATGCATTTGAGAAAGGTAAGGAAAAATTGATAAGTGATTTTGTATTATCAACATCACAATAGGAAGGAAGTTAGAAGATACAGAAGGAAGTTATGGAGCTGGAGTAAGAAAATCTGAATTTTTTTTTATTATGGTGCTGGGATTGACCCAGAGCCTCACACATGCCAGGCAAGCATTCAGCTACATCTCAACCCATTCCCTTTTATTTGATACTAGGTTTTGATAAGTTGTCTAGATTGACCTTGACTTTATGATCCACCTGTCTTGAGTAACTGAGGTTACAGGTATGTACCACCAACACCTGGCTAAGAAAATAAAGATTTAAGTGATCAGTCTGTCTCTTACCATCAGAATCACTTTACATAAGTCACTAAGCCACTCTAAATCTTAATTTACTCATATGTGAAATGGAGACAGTGATATGTATTTCTCTTGCCTACTCAAGCATGTACCTATACATAGGCATAATTATTAAAGATGATAATAAATGTGAAAATATTGTGATATGTAGTTTTTTAAAATTAGTTGAAATTTAATTGATGGGTCATATAAATTATATCAATCCATACAGACTCAGTATTCTGAATAATATTACCTAAATGGTAATAATTATACTTAAGCATTCTAAATATCTAATCCTATAATCTGAATATCTGTTTTAATTCACTAAGGCAATATCTTTGAGATTATGGTCAAGGAGTAGAATATATTTGATCATATAAGTAAATCTTTTCAGCAATTGGTATAGATGTTTTAGGAAATAGATATAGCCTAAGAAGGAAGGGTATAAAGAAAATATCATTTGAGTCACTTTCTCATTGGCTTCTATCAATTTTTTAAAATAATCTTTGGTGCATTGTAATTATGTATTGTAGTGAGATTCAAAGTGATACATTCATACATGCACATATCACTTGGTGTATTTCCCTCCATCCCCCCTCCTTCCCTGTACATGTTAGTGAGACTCGTAGTGGTACCTTTATATATGCACATAACATTATTTGAACTCTTTCCTTCCTCAATCCTCTTTTTTCTCCTCCTTGCCTCTCATCTCCAAACCCCTTTCAATATTCTACACATATTTCTCTTCATTTAAAAATATGTTCCCAAGGTGGAACAATGGCTCTGGGATCTAATAAAAATCAGACAAAGGAAAAAATATTGTGAAAGAGGTACACAATGTTCTCTGCTTTACAGTGAGCTGTGCCAATCCCAGGCCTGACAATGTGCTCTGTTTTTAAGAGAAGAGGCCTGTTGTCTGACTTCCACAGCACCCCACGGTAGAGCTGAATCACCGGCAGTCCAGGGCTGGTAATGATGTCATCCTGAGACTGGAAGTTCCCTCTCTGGGTTGTCTGCAGGCTTGTGACTTCATAGCACATGCTTGCGCTGACACTGATGGCCGAACGATGTCAGGAGAAAACAGATGGGGAGTGAATGTTATATGTTCCCAGAAGATTCTAGTCTGTCAGCAAAGGTACCCACTGGCATTATGAATATGAGTTTTCAGAACACATTTACTGATTTTTTACCCTCAAGTTTCTCTTGTAAAGATAGTAAAGCTTTCAGAAAGTACAGAATACGAGGCCTCACACACAAAGGTTATGTTACAGTAAGTCAGAGATAGGACCTTGGAATTCTTAATTTTTTCCAAATAGATTGTACTTTGGAAACTGGCAGTGTAATTGGCAATGGGCTGTGTGGTATCAAACCCTTGAAAAGACATGGGCCTAAGGGACATAAATTTATTGTCAACATATAAGAAGATACAAGCAAGAACATACAACTGAATGAAAATAATTATACTTAAGCATTATGAATTATAGCTCTAGACTATTTTATGGATGAATGCAAAGAGGTTTCAAATGTAAAACACTTTCATATATTTAATTTAAATAAAAGATATTATAATGTGTCCATCAGATTTTTGCCTTTGTGCTCATTTGTATTTAGGGCTTCACTTAAACTTCAATGAGAAATTAAGTATCTGTATTTCAGTGTGGAGCAGGAGAACAAGTATTTCAATGTATTGCTTTTTCCTAAGACATTTAATATGTAACCCTGAAGCTATTATTAAGTTAAAATTGTATTTGGAATGGATGGGCACCAAAATTGTAAGAGGCCATTCTATCTAGTTTATTTATAAATGCAATCAATCAAGCATTTATTGAGTACATACTATGTGCAGGTGCTGGAGTAACTTATTTTTTTCTCTTTCTTGTCCTTTTGCTGTCATACATTTTATTTATTTATTTATTTATTTATTTATTTATTTATTTAGGTATATTTTCACATGTACACATTGTTTATGATAGTAATTCCATTGATTCACTTCTTTCTTGCCCTTCCCGTTCCCTGGTACCACTTCCCTTGCCCCAGTGAGGGTTCTCCATTATCAACTGGAGTCCCTTGTGTATCCCCACTACTCCCTAGGTTGCACATATTAATGAAAACATATGTCTCTTCTTTTATTGTGATTGGCTGATCTCACATAACATAATGTTCTCCAGATCCTTCCACTTTCTTGCAAATGATGTTATTTTGTTCATCTTTATTGCTGAGTAGAATTCCATTGTGTATATTTCCCACAATTTTGTAATCCACTCATCTGTTGATGGACACCTAGGTTGGTTCTATAATTTGGCCACTGTGAATTGTGCTGCTATGACCATGGGTATGCATATATTACTGTAGTTTTCTAGTTTTAATCCCTTTGGTATGATACCCAGTAGTGGTATAGCCAGATCATATAGGCAGATCCATTCCCAGTTTTCTGAGGAATCTCCACACTGATCTCCATAGTGGTTGAACTAATTTGCAATCCCACCAACACTGTAGAAGAGTACCAATTTCCCCACATCCTTGTCAACATTTGTTGTTGTTTGACTTCTTTATGCTTGCCATTCTAATTGGGGTTAGATGAAATCTTAGAGTAGTTTTGATTTGCATCTCCCTGATTGCTAATGATGTTGAACATATTTTCATGTATCTATTGGCCATTTGTATCTCTTCTTTCATGAAGTGGTTATTCATTTCAGTTGCCCACTTCTTGATCGGATTATTTGTTTTTTTTTTTTTTTTAGTGTAAAGTCTT